>CAUYRT010053561.1:0-33863 GCA_963574885.1 Lepilemur ruficaudatus
TGTGATCAGGAAATAATTTAACTGCTATGAGCCACAGTTACCCAGACTGCAAAAAAGTAAAATTTGAACTAATTCATCCTCCAAGTGAGCTTGAGACCATTATTCGAAGTGAGGTGACACAGGACCGGAAGAATGAGCCCACATGTACTCGCCATCAAATTGGTACTTGCTGATTAACACTACGGTGCTCACATGGTGGTGATATTTTCCCGGGATTAGGGGGTGAAGGGGGTAAACTCACAACTAATGGACATGGTGAGCATTGTAGAGGGGAAGGGCATGATTCTAACCCTCGCTTGGGTGAGGCAAAGTCATAAAATGTAACTAAAATGTTTGTACTCTCAATACCCCGAAATAAAAATTAAACAATAAATAAATAAAAATAAATAAAAGAGCCCGGGCTCTGGTTTGCAACTACCTGGCTTTGAATCTACTACCTGTTCCTTGCCAGCTTCATGACCTTGCGCAAGTTACTTCACCTCTTTTAGCCTCAGTTTGTTCATCTGTAAAGTGGAGCTCATAGTAGTATGTACGCCCTAAAATCGTTATGAAGATTAAATGAGTTAACATGTGTAAAGCATCTAGAATAGTGAGTGCCTGGTACACAATAACCCACCACTGAGAAGTATTTTATGAGTATTTTACGACTGTTCTCCATTGGCTCCCTTGGACAAAGGAGTGTGAGACAGGCAAGAGAGCTCTGTTGGGAAAATACAGGGCAGAAGGTAGCTCCAATTCCTTTAGAATTCGAGTCCTCCTGCATTTGGACAATAGCATCAGGAATCTTCCAACAGGGAGCCCAAGTGACCCAGCAATTGCACTTCTGGGAATTCATCCTAAGGAAGTAATGGGTCAAGACAGCAAAGATGTATGCACCAGGATGTTCACGGCCAGGCTGTTTATTATAGTGAAAAACAGGGCCTTGCTTCAATGAATTATGGTGTATTCATACGCAGTAGCTATTAAAAACAACGATGACGCTCTTTCAGTACTGGTACGGAAAGGGATGCCTGGTGCGGTTGTTAAGGGAAGAAAACAAGGTAGGCAGTGTTCGGGAGAGGAGGTGTTGGGGGCAGGGTTGGAAAGGGGAACACGTTCATTTATGGAGCACCTGAAAATTGTTTACTGTGAACCTTTATTACTTACATAATTAGAAGAAAACAAGCAATAAAACTATTTTTATTTTGAAAAACAACCTCAAAGGTTCAGAACCTCCAACTGCAGGGCGGTCATCTGCGTGAGGCCTCTGGGCCTTCAGATGAGGATTTCCCTGGGCAGGAGCGATCTCCCTGCCCAGAGCACAGCCGCCCGCCCTTCTCCCCGCCAAGAGCAAGTGTAGTGGGGGTGAAAGAGCCTGGTGGAGTCAGACAAACCTGGCCTCTGCTGCTAAACCAAAGTTCCAAAACCTTCCATATTCGTTTGTTCATTCATTCAACAAACACTTAGTGGGCACCTACTATGTGCCTGGACTAAGTGATGAGGACACAGCAGTGAACAAAATAGACAAAAAGCCTTGCTCTCGTGGAGCCTGCATTTTAGCGAAGGCAGACAGACCCTAAACAAGACAGATGTGGAGAGTCTACCGGGTGGCGGGAAGTGTTACGGAGAAAAAGAAAGCAACAAATGGGAAGAATGACTGTGGAGCTGGGGTGCAATGGAAAACCGAGGGGACGGGAAGGCCTCCCCCAAGCGGTGGGGGAGCAGGCCGCGTGGCTAATCGGAGGAAGAGCATTCCAAGCAGAGGGAACAGCAAGTGCAGCAGCCTTGAGGCAGAAGCAGGGCCCGGGGCGTTGAAGGGGAGAAAAGAGAGAAAGGAGGCTGAGGCAGGGGAGGCGACGGAGCGGGGAGGAGTAGGTGCCTCCGGAGAGGAAGCGATGGTTAAAGCAGGCAGGGCTTGGCAAGCCACGCGAAGGCTGTGGCTTGGACCACAGTGAAATGGGGAGCCAGGGCAGGGTTTGAGCAGGTCGTTCCGTCTGCTGTCATGCAAATAGGCGGAGGGGCAAAGGGGGAAAGAGGGAAGTGGGGCACCATTTAGGAGGCTGTGACAGCCACCAGCTGAGAGGTGATGGTGGCTCCGACCAGAGTGGCACTGGAGGTTGAGGGAAGTAATTGCTACCATGGACCCTTTCTGCTCTGACGCTCTAAGTCCAGATTCCCCACGTACCCCGGAATGAGCTGTGGCAACCATTCTTCTTTAGTGAGAATAAGACATACAGTGTATCCCTTCTCAGCTCCTCTGCACCCCAGTCTGCTCTCAGGGCCCTGTCTGCCCCTCCAGCCTAGGCTTAGACGGTCAGCTCCACGAAGGCAGGGACTTCTGCCTGTTCTGTTCACTACTGTACTTCCAGTGCCTGGAACAGTTTCTGGTACTTAATCGGCACTCAATGAATGAAAGAACTAAAGGCTCTGTGGAAGTCTAGAGGACGCAGCAAGGGATTCAGCCTGATGGTGGGAGGAGGAAAGAGGTAGGGATGGGTGGGCACATCTGCTTTGCCTACTCAGCCAGAGCCCTAGAGAGCAATCCCCGGCCTCAGGACACACACATACAGGCACAGGCGGGCCCTTCCTCTCTCAGCCTAGCTAACTGAGTATGGGGGTGAGTGTTGGTCATCTCGTTGTTTGGTCACAGGAAAAAGAGATCCCACTTGGGCAGGATCACTCCCACCTTAGGAGAAAAGAAGCAAGTCTAGGGGAATGGATAAAGTCAGTGGCCCTGACTGACAGATATGAATTAGGGACAGAGTCCAAAGCTTGGGCCCATCTTAGTTCCAAAAAACAAGAAAAATTTTTCACTCCACTCTGGTGCATTCCTCCTACCTCTCCCAGAAGGCTCATTCCCATTCAACAACATCCTTCCCAATTTCCTTGCCATTCCTCCTGTTGATTCTTCCCCAAGCTTCTCCAGCAGCCCTCTAGTTCCTCCAAACCCTTGCTTCATTCAGTGGAAACCCCCTTAACCTTGAAACTATCTCTAACCTTTCTCAGCAATAACCTGATTCTCTGCAGACCCCATCCCCTCATCTCTGTAGCTGCTACAGAAGCCTCCCTTCCCTCTAACTCAACAGAAGGGTAGATTAGCCGATTCAGTCAGACCCCAGATACAATATTTCCCTTCTGCGTTATCCATGGGTATGCCACGGACCATTATTAATGTGATCTGGGGCAGGTCTTACGAAGGCTTATCAAGTATACCGTCAATAAGACAGGCAAGAAACCGTATCTCACGCTATTGTCTCGTTTAGCACTTTTCTGATGGTCCATAAGGACTTCTGGTTAAACATGGCAGATTGAACAAATATATGTAGTGCTCTTTCCTGTCCAAGTCCCGCTAAAATGACAGTAAAAGGCATTAAGTTAAAGGACTAAGAGAATAAGACAAGAGACAAATTCAACAAAATGTTGGAAGCCAGAAAGCAGATGGAGCAGGACTAGAGAAAGGGGAACCCCAAACTGGCAATGGAAGAGGCCCAGAAGCAGACCAATTTATTCCACAAACCTCAGAAATGGGGCTCATGAGATACCTCTGGAAGTGGGGGGTATATTTGGGCTGAAAACAAGTGGATTCTTTGAAAGTCTGTATGAGAAAAATTAGACTTTCAAACTTTTTCTTCCATATTGGTAGAATACCAGAAGTTTACTTGCCAGGGAGGCTGGACATGGAGACATCAGATATAGTCCAGACATCACTGGAGCAGGACAATAAAGTGACAATCTACATGCTGGACAATGGGGCCCCCCATGTCCTCTTTCCCCACTCAGTTCCAAGAACGCAGGCAGCCATGGCACTACATTGTCTCCCTTCCTCTGCAAGAGATTGGAGGCTTCCTTTCTGGGGAATCTGATATTTGGGTGTCCCCTAAAAAGTCCGGAAAACTCACTGTACTGTGACCAGTTGAAAACCCTCCATTCCGCACATGGAATTCCAATAAGCTGTTTAGTTCCTCACTCTTAGAAATGAGCAGCTAGCCAAGGATCACCAGACACTTGAGGAAATCCTTTCTTTAATGAGGAAGGTCTTTACCAAAATAAACAAAAGTTAATTCAGAGGAAATAGGTACAAAGCAGGGAGCAGAAGAAAACTAAACACAAACCACTCCAACATCTCAATAACTTGCAACAACAAAGCGATCATTTGCTCATGGCATAAATTATCTGCATGTTGACTACAGCTCTGATCTACATTGTTTTCATGCCAGGACCCAAGCTGAAGTAACAGCCTCTATCTGGGGTATCATCAGGCTCATAGCAGAGGGGATAGCAAGATGGTGGGAACACAAGACTCTCAAAGCTTAGTACACTTGGCAAAGACATCCTAAAAGGTTCCAGAAGGCAAAAAAAAAAAAAAAAAAATACAGGTGCATATAAAGCCGCAAGAATCAAAACAGGCCGGACACGGTGGCTCATGCCTGTAATCCTAGCACTCTGGGAGGCCGAGGTTGGAGAATCGCTCAAGGTCAAGAGTTCAAAACCAGCCTGAGCAAGAGCGAGACCCTGTCTCTACTAAAAATAGAAAGAAATTAATTGGCCAACTAAAAATATATATATAAAAAAATTTAGCCGGGCATGGTGGTGCATGCCTGTAGTCCCAGCTACTCGGGAGGCTGAGGCAGGAGGATTGCTTGAGCCCAGGAGTTTGAGGTTGCTGTGAGCTAGGCTGACGCCACGGCACTCACTCTAGCCCAGGCAACAGAGCGAGAATCTGTCTCAAAAAAAAAAAAAAAAAACAAAGAATCAAAACAGCTTCAAACTCCTCAACTGCACACTAGAAGCTGGAAGATAATGAATCGATGTCTTAAAATTTTTTAGCAGAAATGATTTTCAACTTAGAATTTTATACTTGAACTACCAATCAAGTATGGGGATAAAGCGAAGACACATTCAGATGAAAATATTGTCGAAACGTATTTTGCATGCTCCCCTTTTCAAGAAGCTACTGGAGGATCTAACCTATTAAAATGAAGAATAAACCAAAAAGGAGGTAGATATAAAGCCCAGGAAACAGGACTCCAACATAAGAGAAGGATGGAGCTGATCTGGGAAGTCCTCGGGCAATAGATAGCCAAGCAGCAATCCGAGAACCCATGAAGGCTGGCGGGGACAGAATCATGGAGGATTCCAGGAAAAAGATGTTGGTGCATATTGAGATTTACTCTTCTGGCAGACCATGTGGGGATGAATTAGTTATAAGTACACAGAAAACCAAGCAAACACAAAAAATTGAGACAATTATTAATTCTGGAGGACACAAAAAGTATTGAAGAAAGGGCATGGAATCCTAAGACAGCTCAGGGCTCATGGTGACATTAATGCGAACACTGAATATTGATAGAGCTACTTCGGGACAATGGGAAGGAAGGAAGTGCTTGCGTGTATTCAGGTGAATGACAAGAGAGCTAAATTCTCGTCTTCCAGAACGAGAAGTCAATAGATAATATCTGAAACTGAAAAGTCAAGACATATCAGTACATAATTCAGAAATATGGAGCAAAATATTTTTCCACAAAAAGGGATGAAAATATTTGACTGTAAGGAGCTGTAATTGGGTATAGAGAGTGCTAAGGCGGGACCTCCCACGTTTTTTCATAAACCTTACAAACTATGTACATTGATTAAAAAATACTTTTTATATTGTATTTTGCTAACTCATTGTGATGTTGAATATTGACCATACTTGTAGCTCCTCGTCTGTAAATTCTCTGTTGAAACCCTTCGCCTGTTTTGCTTCTGGATGGGTCTTCTTGTTTCTGGGAGTCCACCATAAGCCATGGATTCATACATTAATTCACTCAACAAATGTATATTGAGAACCCGTTGTATGCCAGGTGCTGTGCGAGGTGCTGGGGACACAGCAGGAAACAGGACAGCCCCAGTGTCTGCTCGCCCGCAGCACACATTTCAGTGGGGCCAGACAGAGAAACGGTGCGCGAATATACAGACGCACTCGCTGCCGGTAACATTTCTCCGAGGAAAAGGGAAGAGAGTGACAGGGTGGATTCTGGAAGTTGGGGAGTGGCTGCTTTGGACTGGACAGCCCGGCAAGGCCTCTCTGAGGAGGTGAAATTTGAGTCGTTCAGCCCTCAAGAGGATTTGGGGACAGATGTAGCATTTCAGACACTAGGAATAGCAACTGTACATGTGCTGAAGCAAAAAAAGCAAAAAAGGCGGGGTGGTGGAGAAACAGAAGGAAGGCCACCGTGGGTGAAAGTTGCCAATCATTTCTCCCAATCTGTCACTTGTGTTTTAACTTTGTTTGTGGTGCTTATTGTCAGAGAGACACATCAGAATTTTGATGCCATCAAATGTATCAATCTGTTCATTTTCAGCTTTTGCTTTCTGTGGTTTTTTTAAAAGAAGGTTTTACCTACATCAATATTATAACCCTGCTTCTCAATATTTTCTTATAATAGCATTATATTTTGTATTTTACATTTTATGCCTTTAATTTGTCTGGAATTGCATTTTTAAATGGTGTGAAGAAAGGATCTAAATTTTTTCCCAAATACATGGCCAATTACCTCAATACCGTTTATTGAATAGACCGTTCTTTCCCTACTGACGTGAAAAGTCGCCTTCATGAAACACCAGATTACCACGTACACACGGATGTGCCTCTGGTCTCTACTCAGTGCCACTGTTCCACTCTCTACCCCCGCGCTGGGGCTGGTTATTAGGCCGGTAATCCCGCCCCCAGCCAAACTGGCTAGTTAGCGCCCTTGTCCGTTCTGCGTGGTTTCAGTCGATGCCGTACCCGTCGTTATCTGTTTGCATTGCTACAAATGTATAAAATATTTCGATGTGTGGTAACGCAAGTCTCCTTGTTCATTGTTCTTCCCTTTTGAAATTGTCTTAGCCATTCTTGCTCGTTTTCTCCACACATGAATTTTCTAATCAATTTGTCAAGTTCTGTGAAAACTCCTGCTGGGAATTTGACTGTGATTGAATTAAATTTATAGATTAGCTTGGGAAAAAAAACTGATATCTTTACAATATTGAGTTTTCCCATCCAAGAGCAGGTATGTTTCTCCATTTATTTAGATCTCTCTCAATGTTCTTCAGTAAAATTTTATAGTCTTCTTTTTATATGTCTGGCATGCTTCTCCTTTGGTTTTTCCTTAGGTATTTTATAGTTTTGTTGCTTTTGTGAAAGGAACCCATTTATCTATTTTACTTTCTAGTTGCTTATTGCTGGTTTCTATTGATTTCTTTTTAAATAATCTTTTCATTTTGGAATAGTTTTAGATTTATGGAAAAATTCCAAAGACAGTACAGAGAGTTCGCACATCCCACACACCTCACTTTCGTGTGGGTAACGACTTACATTACTGTGATGTATGTGCTGCAATTAATGAACCAATATTGATACGTTATTATTAACTACAAGTTCATGGTTTATTTATATTTCCTTCATTTTAATCTAATGTCCTTTTTCTGTCCCAGGATCCCATCCAGGACACCACATTGCATTTAGTCGTCATGTCGCCTTAGGCTCCTCTTGGCTGTGGCAGTTTCTCAGACTTCCCTTGTTTTCGATGACCTGGATGGCTTTAAGGAGCAGTGCTCAGGTACTTTGTAGGATGTCCCTCAACTGGGCTTTGTCTGATAGTTTTGTCACGATTAGACTGGGGTCATGGGTTTGGGGGCAGAAGCCCACAGAGATAAAGTGCCGTCTTCATCACATCATATGAAGGAAACACACAGTCAACGTAACTTGTCGCTGTCGATGCAGAGTTTGTCATGTGTCTCCAGTGTTAAGTTATTTCTCCTCCTTTCTACACTGTACCCTTTGGAAAGAATTACTATGGGCAGCCCATACTTAAAAGGGTGAGGAGTTATGCTCCATCTTCTTGAGGGCGGAGGATCTACACAAATTATCTGGAATTCTTGTGCACAGGGGATTTGTCTCTTCCCCTCCATTTATTAATTTATTTAGTCATTTATTTACATTGGTATGGACTCACGGATATTTATTTTTATACTTTGGGTTATAATATCATGCTGCTTTATTTGTTTTGTTGCCCAGAACTCTATCTTTGGCCAGTGGGAACTCTTAGTTAGCTCCTGTGCTCCCTCGACACACTCCAAGCATGTGGTGTTTATTTTTCTTTGTTTATTGTTTGTTTTTGTCTGGTTTGGTTTTTTGAAAACTACCTTATTTTCTGATACTATAAAATGTTCCAGGGCCATCTTGTATATTTCCTGCCCCAGTTCTAAAATCAGCCATTTCTTCAAGGAGCCCCAGTTCCTTTTATTGGAGAATGGTATTAGAAACTAAAATCTGGGTGCTAAGTGTGCTCATTGCTACTCTGATGTCATTGCTTCTAGGCCCTTTCAACTAACCTATGTATATACACATGTCTATAAATGTTTCTGCATGTAACCATCTGGATATATATATTAAGCTAAACGTGCGCTCATACTGGTGCCTTCAATTCTAATCCATTACCTCATGGACGATTCTGGTCTCCTCCCCTTGTTTATCTATAAACTCTCACTCCAACAGCGAGAAACCAGGTTCCCACCATCTATCATCTATTCATTTAATTGTTCAATTCCAGTATCCGTGTGTACTGGTATCAGAATTGTGAGCCCACACTCCTGTGGGAAACAACTTTATCAACTAGAATACAGTGCTATGTATAGCTTATTTGCCCTTTAGTCTTACACACTGCTATTTCCAAAGGTGTTTAGATCCATACCTTTTCCCCTCACTGCCGTTCAGTGAGGTTGCTTCATACATTTACAATATAGTTAGATTCTTTTGTCTAACATTCTGCATTTCACCCTGGGATCCCCAATCTGCTAAATGATTTTTTAAAATTTGCATACATTAAGGTTCCCTCTCTGTGTTGTAAAGTTCTATGGGTTTTGAAAAATGCAGTGTCATATATCCACCATTACAGTATCATACAGAGCAGTTTCACCACCCTAAAAGTCCCCTGTGCTTTACCTATTCATTTCTCATCCACCTTCCCTTGAACCCGGGGTGACCACTGATTGTTTTATTATATGATCGTCTCTATAGCTTTGCCTTTTCCAGAATGTCATATACTTGGAACCGTACAATATGTAGCCTTTTCAGACTGACTTCTTTTACTTAGCAATATGCATTGAAGGTTCATCCGTACCTTTCTGTGCCTTGGTAACTTGTTTCTTTTTAGCAGTGACTAATATTTCGTTATATAGATGTACGATACTTTGTTTTATCCATTCACCTATTAAAGAATAGGTGAATCTATCGTTGCTTTCAGTTTGGGGCAATAATGAATAGGGGAATCTTTATTGCTGCCTGTTTGGAGCAATTATGTATAAAGCTGCTATAAAGATCTGTGCGCAAGTTTTTATGTGGGCACAAGTTTTCAGGTCAGTTTACTAAATACCTAAGAGTACAATTGCTGGATTGTATGTTAAGACAACGTTTCGCTTTGTGAGAAACAGCTAAACTGTCTTTTAAAATAGCTGTATCATTTTGCATTCCCACTAACAATAAAGGAGAGTTCCCATTGCTCCACATCCTCGCCGCCGATTGGTATTGTCAGTTTTGGGACCATTCTCATCGGTGTGTAGTGTTGTTTAAATTTGCAGCTCCCTAATGGCAAATGATGTTGAGTATCTTTTCATACGCTTGTTTGCTATCTGCATATCTTCTTTAACGTGGTGTCTGTTTTACCTGTTTTTAAATTGTGTCATTTTCTTATTTTTGCATTTTAAGTACTCTCTCTATATTTTGGATACAAGTCCTTCATCAGACATGTGTTTTAAGAATACTTTCTTTCAATCTGTGCCTTATCTTTAGATTCTCCTAACAGTGTCTTTCAAAGAGTGGATGTTTTCAATTTTAATAAAGTATGACTTATCAATCTTGTCTTTCATGGGTCATGCTTTTGGTGTCATATCCAAAAACTCATCACAAACTGAAGGTCACCTTGATCTTCTCTTATGTTTTCTTCTAGAAGTTTTTATTGTTTTGAATCATTTTGAGTTAATTTTTATGAAAGAATCATTTTGAGTTAATTTTTGTGAATCATTTTGAGTTAATTTTTGTGAAAGGTGTAAGGTTTGTGTTTAGGTTTTTCAGTTTTTTGTTTTGGCTTGGGGTTTTTGTTTCTGTTTTGTTGGGTTTTTTTTTTTTTTTTTTTTTTTTGGCTTATGGGCTTCCAATTGTTCTAGCACCATTTGTTGAAAGAACTACCCCTTTTTCCATTGAGTTGCTTTTGCTCCTTTATCAATCTTAGCAGAAAAACATTTAGTTTCTCACCATTAAGCATGATGTTAGCCATAGGTTTTTGTAGGTGTTTTTTATCAAGTTGGGGAAGTTCCCCTCTATTCCTGGTTTATTAACAGTTATCATGAATGGGTGTTGGATTTTGTCAAATGCTTTTTCTGCATCAGTTGATATGATCGTATGATTTTTCTTCTTTAACTTATTGTTAAAGTAGTTAACATTGATTTTTTGATTTTGAACCAGGCTTGCATACCTGGAATAAATCCCATTTTCTCATGGTGTATGATTCCTTTTATACATTATTGGATTCTGTTTGCTAATATTTTGCCAAGGATTTTTGCATTTGTATTCATAAGAGATATTAGTCTGTAGTTTTCCTTTCTTGTGATGTCTTTATCTCATCTGGTTTTGGTATTGGTGTAATGCTGGCCTCACAGAATGAGTTGAGTTAGGAAATACATACTCTGTTGTCTGGAAAAGGTTGTAGAAAATTAGTATAATTTCTCCCTTAAGTATTTGGTAGCATTCACCAGTGAAACCATCTGGGCCTCATGCATTTTTTATTCAGAGGGTTATTAATTACAGGTTCAATTTCTGTAATAGACACAGGCTTGGTCGGATTATCTATTTCTCCTGTGTGAGTTTAGGTACTTTATGTTTTTTGAGAAATTGCTCATTTCATCTATATTATCAAATTTGTGGGCTTAGAGTTGTTCATAATATTTCTTTATTATACTTTTAAAGTTCAAGAGATCAGTACTGATGGCTTCTCTTTCATTTCTGATATTTGTAACTTGTGTCTTTTCTCTTTTCTTCTTGTTAGCCTGGCCAGAGATTTATCAATTTTTTTGAACTTTTCAAAGAACCAGCTTTTCATTTCGTTGATTTTCTCTATTGTTTTTCCTGTTTCAATTTCACTGATTTCTGTTCTAATTTTTATTTTTTCTGTTCTTCTGCTTTCTTCAGGCTTAAATTGCTCTTCTTTTTTTTCTTTTTAGTGTCCTTAGGTGGAAGCTTAGATGATAGTTTTTAGATCTTTCTTCCTCTGTAAAACAGCCATGTGCCTCGTAACATTTCTGTCAATGACAGACCACATGTACCATAGTGATCCCATAAGACTATAATACCATGTTTTTGCTGTGCCTTTTCTGTTTAGATACACAAATATTTACCATAGTGTTATAATTGCCTACAGTATTCAGTTCAGTAACATGCTGTACAGGTTTGTAGCCTAGGAGCAATAGGCTGTGCCATATGGCCTAGGTGTTGAATATGCTGTATCATGTAGGTTGGAGTAAGTACACTCTATGATGTTTGCACAACAATGAAAGTAATGACACATTTCTCAGAATGCATCCCCGTTGTTAAGCGATGCATGACTGTATAGGTATTCAATCCTATAAATCTCCCTCTAACCACTGATTTTGCTGTATCCCACAAACTTTAAGTTGTATTTTTATTTTCATTTAGTTTGAAATATTTTTATATTTCCCTTGAGACCTCTTCTTTGATCCATATGTGTTATTTAAAAGTGTGCTGTTTAATCTCAAACACTTAGGGATTGTCTAATGATTTTTAATCTTGGTGTTTTAACTGTTCAGTAAGTTGAATTTTTATTAATCCTAATAATTTTTCATTTGGATTTTCTAGGTAGACAATAGTATCATCTACAAATAACTATAATTTATATCTTATTTTCCAATATTTATACCTGTTAATATGTATTTCTTGCCATATTACATTGGCTAGGATCTTCAGTACAATACTGTAAAAGAATGGTGATGGTAGGTACTCTTGTGTTGTTCTGGACTTTGGTAAGTAAGGCTTCTGATAATTAACTACTAAATGTGATGTTTGCTGCAAATTTCTGATTTCTACTAGTTTCCAAAAGTTTTATTTTGTTTTAATGAGAAATGGGTATTTAATTTTAGCATGCTTTAAAAAATTATCTATTAAAATGATGGTATAATTATTATCCTTTAATGACAATACAGTGAATTACTTGATTGATTTTTCTAATGTTGAATCAACATAGTGAAGTGGATTCAAATCCCAGCTTTTCCTCTACTTACTATCTGGGGACATGTATAACTTCTACTATCCTCAGTTTTCTAAATAATGAGAGCTACCACATGAGGTTGTTCTGCAGGTTATGTAAGTTAATACATATTTTATATAAAAATATATATTACATATGTTATACATATAAAGAATCTGGGGGGGGGGTGGCTCACGACTATAATCCTAGCACTTTGGGAGGCCAAGGTTGTAGGATGGCTTGAGGCCAGGAGTTCAAGACCAACCTCAGCAACATAGTGACACCCGGTCTCTACAAAAAACAGAAAAATTAGCCAGGTGTGATGGCAGGTACCTGTAGTCCCAGCTACTCTGGAGGCTGAGGCGGGAGGATCACTTCAGCCCAGCAGTGTGAAGTTGCTGTGAGCTAGGCTGACACCACTGCACGCTACCCAGACAACAGAGGGAGACCCTGTCACACACAAAGAACCTAGAACCTAGAACAGAGCCTAGTACATGATAAGTACCAAATACTTTTTAAAAAGTGTTGTTTTCTTGGAGATAAATTCTACATAGTTATGATTCAATCAGCATTCTATTAGATTTCATTTGCTAAATGTTTATTTATGGCTTTTTCATTGAAGTGATTAGCTTGTAATATGCTTCTTATAACCTGTTGTCTACCTTTAGTATCGGGGTTATCTAGCTTCCTGCAGTGAGTTGAATAGCTGCCCCTCTTTTTCTGTGCTCAGGAACAGTTTATGTAGTAAAGAAAATCATCTGAACCTGTTGCCTATATTTGTATTAGTTATATATTATTGTGTATTAAGTCACCCCAAAACATAATGGGTTAAAACAACAGACATTTATTACTTCACAGTTACTGTAATCAAGAAACCAGGTGTGGCTTAGCTGGATACTTCTAGTTCAGGGTCTGTCACATGCTTCAGTCAAGGTGTTGGCTGCGGCTGCAGTCATCACACGGCTCGAGTAGGGGTAGATCCAATGCCAAGCTCACTGATGTGGCTGTTGGCATGATTAAGTTCCTCGTGGGTTTTTGAATTGAGGACCTCTCTGGATGTTGGTGGAGGAGCTCAGGGAATTTTGCCCCAAAATATGACTTCATGGTATGAAGAGTATTTTGAATGAAAGGCCTTTAGAGATCAACCGTGGTTGGAATGGGCGTTCCCTCTAACTTCATAAAAACCAGGTGGACCCATTAAGAAGAACAAGTGTCTTTCCTTCTCCTCCCTGGTATCCCAATACATTGCAGGAAAGATCAAGAATGCTATCAGACCTAGCCCAACCCATTTTAAAGATAATGCCTGTCTGTCAAGTTAATTTAATTTCCTAAGAGAATCGTTTACAAGTCAATCTGTTCCCTTCTCGCCCTGCATCTATTCATCCTCCCTGGTAACCATTTACTGCCTCTCAACGTAATTACCTATATTCCTCATCTCCCACCCTTCTCTATAATGAGGATATATAAGCTTCTTGACTCCATTGGGATGCTGGGTAATAGCTCTGTGTGATGGCAAATAAATTTGTAATCTCTTTCTCTTATTAATCTGTGAGTTGATATTTCAGTGAACCTTGGGAGGGGGCAAAAGGGAAGTTTTCCTTCCGCCCATGTTGGCCAGAGGGCTCCCTCAGTTCCTTGCCGTGTGGGCCTCTTCTGTGGAGCAGCCCAAAACACAGTAGCTTCCTTCATCCAAGCCAGCATGGAAGAACCAGAGTGCCAGAAAGATGGAAGTCACTATCTTTCTGTAACTGAATCTTAGAAGGGACCCTTCATCATTTTTGCCACATTCTATGAACTAGAAGCCAGTCACAGGTCCAGTCCACACTCAAGGTGTGGAGATGAAGCAACGGTGTGAACATGGAGAGATAGGGACTACTGTGGGTCATTTTAGAGGCTACCACAATTTTTAAGGGTAGGTCTTTGACTACCCTTCCAATTCTTTCCATGGTTATTGGTTTAATCAGTTTTATACTACTTCTTAGACAATTTTGGTATTTAATAATTTATTATTTCCTACAAAATAATTTCATCTAGGTTTTCAAATTTCTTTGTAAAATTAAAAAATCTCCTCTAGGGCTGGGTTCATTTCTATTATTATTTATGTCTTCTCTCTCTTTTTCTTTATCAGAAAGAATGCTTGTCTATTTCATTGGTTATTTCAAAGAATGAGTTTTTAATTTATTGCTCAACTGTATTTTTTAATATTTTCTTTCATTGATTTATGTTTTTATCTTTATTAATTTCTTCCTTTTACTTTCATTTGTGATTATTTGTGTTTTTTCCTAGCTCTTGAAAGCTTGATTTATTTCTTTTGTATCATTCTTATTTTTTAATACATGCATTTAAGGCCATGCATTTTTCTCTGAGTACTGCTTTGGCTACATCTTACTGGTTTTGATACATAGAGACTTGATTGGTTTTCATTTTTTGTTAGTTCATAATTTCCATTTTGATTTCTCTTTAACTAGATTAAGAGAGTGTTTTTCCCCTCTTATTTACAGGGCATAGATTTCAAACTATTATTTTGTTGTTAAATTGTTATTTTATTGACCCTGTGGTTATTATGCGATCCTATATAATTTTTATTATTTGGAATTTGTTGCGTTTTCCCTTGTGGCTTAATACATCATTGATTTTTATAAGTATTCAATATGCATTTGACAAGTGTGTACATTTTCTGTTAGTACAAATATACATATGCTCAAATTTGCTCATTGTATCATTTCCATACTGTGTGTCCTTATTTAGTTTGTAGGTTAGTTAGTAAGTTAGCACTTGATTTATAAATTTCTGAGGAAGGTATGTTTCTTATAATACAGTTGTGGACTTGCTGATCTTGATTTTAAACCTATGTCGCAAAGGTTCATTACAGTTATATCATTGTTGGGGTCTGTACCTATTATCAATGAAATAATTTTTATCTTTTAAAATGCTTTTTGCTTTGAGTTTTGTTTTGTCTGATATTAACACTGCTATATCTGCTTTCTTTTTGTTGGCACTTGAACATGTTTTTTCAATTCTTTCATTTTCGATCTTTTTATGTTATTTTGTTTTACATATGTGTCTTGTAAAGGCATATGGTCACATTGGCTTTTGACCTAATCTGAGAGTCTCTGTCTCTTAATAGGGCAATTAAACTTCCACATTTATTGTGATTGCTTATATGTTTGGACTAATTCCTGCCATCTAATTTTACATGTTTTTTTTAAAATTTAGCCTGCTTTCTTATTGCTTTCTCTCCATTCCTTTTGCTGTCTTTTGTTGGATGGACAGAAATTTTTCTTTGTTCCATTTCATTTTCAGTGATGATGTGAAAAGTACTTTCAAATTTTATTTTACTTCTAAGCATCTAAGGTTTACCCATATTAAAGCATAAACATCTCCTATCGATACTTAACATTAATCTGTATGTCTTTTCTCCCTCCAAATAAGGCGAGAACCTCAGTGTGCATTTTCTTGCCCCTGCTCCCTCCTTGCAGTCCTACACGCTCCCCGCGGCCAGGGCCGGCCCCCTCGCTTCTTGCGTTGGAAACGTTCTCTCACAGGTTTACTTGTTTGCTCGCTGTTTCTTAATTCCCACTTCTTGGGCTTCAATCCATGTTGTCTCTCAGTGCAACATGTCTACTACGATTGGTTCTTTCGGAGAGAATTTGTGACTGATGACATTTGTGAGTGAGCATCTGAAAATACCTTTCTGTCAGCTTCTTTGTTGTCTCTTTGTATTGGTTTCCATGTGTATTTCAGAATGGCTATAATTTTTTTAATTTATAGCATCTATCATTTCTAGAGATTTGGGCTATGAGAAGGGGCCTATTATGTATACTCAGTCCACCATTTTACTCCCCTCCTACCTATTTCTTAAGCCAGGGCTCACTGATATCTATGGGCCAGGGCTGAGAAAAGCTCCCTTCTACGATCTTTTTCTTTGCCCTCCTCCCCCACCAGGAAGATCCCTTAACTATGAGGACACTGATCGGGCCGCCTTTAATTAGTGGGTCAAGTCACTGCACCAAATGTCGGGTAGGGGTGTGGATTGCTCTTCGTTTACTCTTTCGCCTACCTGTGTGGCTGGAGCTGTATGCTGGCTTAAAAACCGCTTTTAACCAGCCGTCATTCTTTTTTGTCTCTTTCTTCCATGAAGTCAGCAGGAGTGAGCTAATATATGAGATTAGGCTTTGGCCTTATGGTAGGAAGAGATCCCCCAGGACTTAAGCCTAGGCTGCACAGTCCTGCCCGGTGTACTGGATCTCGCATTGAGGTTTGAGGCCCAAAGCCCAGCTCACAATGAAGTGTTACTTTGCTTTCCTTTGCCCTTGTTCTATGAGCGTATTTCTCTCCTGGGAACCTTGTGAGGAGAGGAGCTTTGGTCTGGGACAATATTTTGTATTCCCAGGTCCCTTGGCCACAATAGAACACTAATTGTACCATATTTCCAACAATAGCTTTATGGTAGTATTATTCTTGCAGATCCAATTATTTAAAGGTATAAAGAGTAAAACTGAATGTGCCTTCAGTGAAGAAGACACAGGTGTCAATTTCAATGTGCCACAGTCCTAGTGCTACCATGTACGTTTGCACAGGTTGTGGACTATACAGCTCTAAGGCACTCCCTTCTCATCATAGACTATGTCAACAGAACTCCCTGGAGTTGTGCACGATCTGCACGACTCTATGAGTTGTTCCTGCCTGGCCCTGCCCCAACTGCCTCTGAGGATGTTTGGCAATCCCTTTGTCCTTAGAAAACAGTCCTGTAAATGACTGCTGTCCTAACATTCCAAGTCTTGTCATGGTGCCTTATCTCATCCCCTTGGGTTACACCTGTTAGCTTTTTGACATCTCCCTGGGCTAAACTTAAGGCTTAAACAGAGCTTGCCCCAGACTATCTAGATGGGAAACGGAGGAACCAGTGTTCAAAGCCAGGTCTATCTGACTCCAAAGCCTATACACTGTCTACTACAGGCAAGGCAGCTGGAAACACGCAGCTGGCAAACGTCTGAGGTTTTGTACCAGCCTATAAGGGGCATGGTTATCTCAGACACTCGTTTATTCATTCAGCACATTTTCCCTAAGTCTCCATCAGGCAATCACCTATGGTCCCTTCCAACTCTGCCATTCAGTGATGTCTCCAATCTGTCTTATATCAGTGAGGCCTCTTTCTATTGTAATGGCAGGAATCCAACTCCAACTGTTCTAAGCCAAAAGGGGATCTTATTAGTCCACATAAATGAGAAGTACAAAGGGTGGTCTGGTCGGGCAAAGCTAGATCTCAGGCTCAAATGACATTTGTCTATCTCTTGCATGCCCACTTCTCTTTGTGGGCTTCACTCTCAGGCAGGCTGTTCTCCCAGAGCTCCAGAAACTGTAGGCTACGTCGTCTAGCTGATCAATCCCCAGTGTCTCTTTCTCTATACTTTTATCAAAAGTCCCAGGGAGGGTTTGTATTGGCCCAGCTGGGGTCACATGACTCTGCATAAACTAATCACTCGAACTAGTATTATGATTGAATGCTCTAGTTGGCCAAGGTTAGATCATCTGTCAACCATGGCGCTGACTCACATGGGCTCACAGTTGGGGAGGGGTAGTTTCCCATGAAAATCTTGGTGGCTATTATGGGAAAAGAAGGGATGGATAATAAGCAAATGAAAACAATGGTTTCCTGAATTTCTCATTTCACAGATGAGGAAACAGACTCAGAGAAGGGTAGGGACAAGCCCATGATTATATGGCCTTTGTATCAAGCAATGGTATGTGACCTTTGCAGTCCAGGAGTTAAGAGAAGCTGCCTCCTGCTTTTGTCCCAACATCAGAGATTCTAGGCCATCTCTGGTGGCAATTTTGAAGTTTTCAATGTCAAGAGAAGTTTCAGGTCTGACAGGGTTACAAATATGTGCTGTGACAAAAACACTGTGGGCTAGAGATCAGGGTCCTAGTCTTAGCTCTGCCACTAACTTGCTGTGTGAACTTGGGCAAGGCCATTTTTCACTCTAGGCCTCAGTTTCCCCATCTATGAGCAGAAAAGATCAGACTGAATGGTCTGAAAACATACTGTAAGTTAACGCTTTTGTTCCACTCTTGGGGAGGGAGGGAGAGAAGGCAACAGGCTGAGAGGGAGTCCCTCCTCTCCATCTGGAACCATGTGGAATTTCTGCAGTGGAGACATTTAACCTGACTTTAATTTGAGTTGAAACGTCTGATATTTCTGATAGTAATAACATGCCCTGGATGGGGTGGGGAGTTCAAGGCCCCCTGAAAAGAACACCAAAAAGCCATCTCTGTTCCTTCTCTTGAAGCACAGCCCCTAGCAGGCAGGGGTCCCGGCACCAAGGGCCGGGAAAGCAGGTTTTCCTGAGAGGCCGGGGTCGGAGGAATCTGTCTCAGGCTGGCAGGCGGCCACGCTGGCTGCATGGCGGGCCTTCTGCACCTCCTTCTCCCTCCAGCCTGCCCTGTCCTGCCCTGCTGGGCCTGTTGGCTGCCTTCAGACTCGGCAAGGAGCTGTGGAACACCGGGGAGAAGGCCAGACGGTGGGTGGTGCATGAGATGCCACCTGAGATGTGAGGCACGTGCCCTGGCAGGGCAGAGAAGCATGGTGCGGGCACGTGCGTGTGCGGCGGGTGTCGGTGGGCCAACAGCCATGGCAGCCCCTGCTGGGTACGTCGGTCCCTCCCTAGGTAGCCATCACCCTCCCCGCTCTGAGTCCGTCTCTCCGCACAAGCAACTCCTCCTCAATGGGAGGTCCCCTCAGCTCCCACCTCATCCTCTCCTGCTGTGTGATACAGATGTTTCATCTTACCCTCCCTCCGTCTCAAAGGAAGCTCTGGCCCAGGTAGGTGTGGGAGAGTGGGGTCACTCACTCTTTAGGGAATACAGCTAAAATCGTTCAACTCTTTTCACTACTAGGCCAAGTACGCCATGTTAAGTAATGAAAGTGGAAGTCCTGCCTTGTGTCTAACTTTGCCCCCTCATACTGTATTTATTCTCCTCTGGAGATACTGAACTTCTGGCCACCAGCCACTATATAAATAGTGCCTGGAGTCAGGGAATAAGTGGTGTCCTTGCTGCCCCCTCCAACCAGTTTCCCATCACACCCCCAGCCTGTTTTCCTGCCTTAATGATCCTTCCGTGACAGGGCGATGAGTGGGCACCGGAGAGCCCGTGCTGACCGCCCAGCCCCGAGCAGGCAGGCCTCCAGTTACCCACAAAGCTCAGGGGAGGGGCAGCTGGGGGTGGGGAGAGAGCGCTTTCTTCCCCCCTTTAAATATATATATTTAAGCAAGGAAACAGATTTCACTTTCAATCTTCTTTCCAAGAGATTGCTATAAACAAAAGCAGGTCTGGGGCAGGAGGAGGAGGGGGAAGAGAGGAAAATGATTTGGGAGATTAAGGAGGCGGCCACGACAGTGTCCCCTTTTAAACCTCAATAAGGTTGTTTTTCTTGGTCGTTTTTTCCTCCTTCCCTCTCCAGCCAGCGTTACTTAAAAGGAACATTATGTTATCACAAATCAGATTTCCAAACATCATCTCCAGGTCACTGTGAACAGCTCAGCAATTTGGCTGCAGATTCCTGGAGAAGGCGTCCCCTCTGACCTCGAACTCAGGAGGGAGCTGCCCCCGTTGCAAATGCTGGGGAAGCCCTCCAGCCGGCCTAGAGAGGACAGCAGCCTGCAGGCCGCCCACCCCACCTCCACTGTGCCTTCAGGGGCAGCCAAGGATCTGCCCTTTGAAGGACGTCCCCGGCTCTGCTGAGTGGGGCCTGGACCCAGGTGGGGTAATGTGGGCTTCGTTTTTTCTCTGCCATGAACTTGGGGCTTACCAACGCCACGGAGCTGCCAGGGAAGATTAAAGTCAGGGCTGGCTTCCTAGTGCCCATGCTGATGAGAGATCACAAGTATTCTGGCTGGAGCGGTGCGGGCCAGGGAGACATGACGGTGAGGCCGCGGGTGTGGGACAGCTGAAGGGCTTCAGGAAGAGCGATCCTGCCCCGTGGTCTGCCCCATCCGGCCAAGCGCAAGGCCACTCTTTGCCCTCCACCGGACGCTCTCCTCTGAGGACAGGGCAGGAGTTGAGGGGAAAGGAAAGAGAAGCCCAGCTAGGAAGATGCCTGAGATGTATAGACCTGAGTTGGCGCTGTGGCAGGAAGGATTGGGGCTAGACACAAAGGATTTCTAAGCAGTGAAGATTCAGAACCCATGGAGCAATTTTCCTCACGAAGAATTGAAGGGAACCAGTGAACTATCAAGAGTGGGTGACCTTGGCATCTAACCAAATGGAGACGGCTGAGTGACAGCAATTGGGATTGGGGTCCCTGCATGTTCTGTGTGACCTTCACTGGCATAGAACTAAGCCAAGCCAAAAGGTTCAGTTCCAGGTCTTCAAGCCAAAACATTCTTTCTATTGGCATTAACATTTGTGTACTTCCCAACAGCCCTTGGGTGCAAGAATTGGGACCTTCATTTTATAGATGGGGAAACAGAGGCTCGAAGAGGAAGTGGATTGCAAGACGACACAAGGACTGGGTTGAGGAATTGGAACTAGCACTGAGATCTCCCAGCCTTCACCCCCAGGCTCTTTTCTTTAGCCCTTGCCACTGTGGGCTGGGCCTTTGCAGGCCAGCCCTTGCTCCAGTGACTTCCTAAATGAAGCAAGTAACAAAGCAGGCCTAGGGGTGGGCTCTTGGCCTTGAGCATAGTAGAGGTATTAGCAATCTTTGTCCAAAAGGCAAAGAATGGCCCTGACAATGTGGAACTCAAAGAAAGATCTCCACGGGCAAAGCTGACACTCAACTGGAGAGCTGGCGAAGAGGCTTTGATACTTCCACAGTCACTCTATCACCTTGGGGTGAGAGGAGCCAATGGGAACTCCCTGGAGTCAAGCCGGGAGTAACAGCCAGCCAAGGGCTCCTCCCTCGGGACACTGCAGTATCACCCCTCCAATGGCAGAGTTTTCCTTGCCCAGTGTGGGAAAAGGAAAAGAAACTCCCACCTGCTATACGCCAGGCCCTTGCACATCATTAGTTCATTGACTCCTGCCAACAGGCCTGTGAGGTGGAGATTTTGCTGTCCATTTCAGGATGGGAAAGTAAGGCTTAGAGAAGAGAAACGGCTTGTCCAGGTCTCGTCAATAACACAACACAGAGGCTGCATTTGAACTTGGGTCTGTTTCACTCAAGATTTATGCTCTTCTGCTAAGCTGTGGCCTCAAGGGCTCAGTCTGACCCCCTCAGGGGTCACGGTGGAAGGTGCCCAGCAGAGGTCCCCAGGAAACCCTCAGTTTTGGGCTTCTGGGCCTTTGGTCCTCCTGGTTCCCCACTCTGAGGGTGCTCCAACTCTCTGAGCTCAGGAAGTGGGCCCAGGGTCCTGGGCAGGCTGAAGATGGGAAGCTTAGGGGGCTGGGGTCTAGCTGGGGAGAGCCTGCGGCCACTCCCCAATCTCCAGACTGCCCCCTCTTCCTAAGTGCCCTGGCTCTCCCTCCAGAGCTCTCATAGACTCAGCACCCCAGGGAAGTTCTGTCCCAGGAAGGGGGCACAGAGCAGGCACTCTGCTTGCTCCTTGTGCCACTGATTCCTGGGCACCTGGCCTGGCCACCCCTCCACCACGTTCCTTTGGGAGAAGGCTTGCAAGGCTCCCAAAGCAGCCTTGGGTAGACTGATGCTCGGCCCGCCACTCCCACCCCAGGGGCTGCTTAGCCATCAGCGTGAGCATGCAGAGGCCTCTCCCTTGCTTGCTTTATTTATCTTGGCCCAAGGACGACGAAGCCCGGATCTGAGGGGAGGATGGAGGCCATTTCCAATATTTCCTCCTGGCCTCTCCATGCCCCTGAGTTGCCCCTTAGTACCCGGGAAGAGAGGGCAGAGGTCCATGCTCTGAAAACAATGGCTTGAAGCTGGGGAGCGGGGGTTGGGGAGGAGGAGGAGGCAGAGCTCAGAACCCGCCAGGCCTGGCCGGGACTCGCAGGTCATGCACAGCACCCCTCGGACCCAGGCTCAGACAGCCACAGGTAGACAGCGGCAGAGGCTGGCCAGGGTCCCCTCCCTCCTAGGGCCAGGACTGCACAGAACTGCCAGCCCTGGGAAGCAGTGTGGAGAGTCCTCTGTCCGGGCGCGTAGGAGGACGCGGCCCACAGGCCCCCTGGGTCTGCAGGAAGTTCCGGGCTTGCATTTCGAGAGGGCGATGGCTTGAGCAGGGCGGCCCCACCACAGCGCAGCTCCCCATCCTCCCCCTCTTCAGCTTGTTTGCGCTGCTGGAATCCCTGTCTCCAGTTATCATGTCCCTTGCCACACCCAGTGCTGTCCTGCAGCCAAGCCACACACATGGAGCTGCTTTCATCTTTCTCCTCAGCTGGGCCTGCCGTTTCCCAAGGGCTCAAGGACTTCATTCCTCTGAATTCCCTCCAATTTGTCTCCATCACCCCAATGAGCAGGGGTGTTCAGCTGCGCAGTGGCCTCTGAGGAGAGGCGGGAGGCCGGGATGCCTGCTCCCTGGGAGGGGAAGACAGTGCCTGTTTCGCAGCCTCCCTCCTTCCTCTGGGCGCTGCAGGGGCCTGAGGTGCCAGGGGGCAGGTAGCCTCCGTTCAGTCAGCAAATGTCTCTGAGCACCTCCAGCGTGGGTGACAACAGGGATGTGACTTGGTTCTTGCCCATGAGGATCTGCCAGACTGGTAAAGGAGGTCACATCACTAATAATAACACCAATAACACGGATACAGCACTTCCCCAGGGCAGGCCCTGTCCGGAGCCCTGCACGCAGAGTCATCGTTTCACCCTCCCGAGGGCCCGATGACCAGTAACTAGACCTATCTCCATTTTACAGGTGGCGAAACAGAGACCCAAAGCGGTCATGTGAATTGCCCTATGAACTGGCAGCGTTAGAGCTGGCATTCTGTGCCCAGGGAGGCGGACTCCAGAGCCCGTGCTCTTAACCACTGCGCTAAATCTGGACAGAGAACTCACAGGGTGCTTAGAGGAGAGGCCAGTTGTTTCCAACAGGGAGGCTCAGGGCAGGCTTCCTGGAGGGGGAGGCACTCGAGATGGGCCTCACCGGGAGCCTGAGCAGGCAGAGAGGTTAGCGGACATTCTAGGTGAAGGGCACAAGTGAAAGCAACGAACAGGGACTAGCAAATTGTGAGTCAGGTTCAGAGAATGCGAGGAGCTCAGCATGGCAAGGATGGAAATGGCAGCCTTGGGAAGCAAGGCTGGGAAGACAGAGGGTCCCCCAGGCGGTCGGCTTCAAAGAGGGGCAGAACCCGACCAGAGCTCGGTTTGAATCGCACTGAGGCCGTGGGCAGAGGCTACTGTAAATGTCAGGCAAGAGATGATCTGGCTGCGTTCTGGGGTGGTGGCAGTGGGGATGGAGCGAAGGTGTCATGAGATGGCAGAGCTACTGGATTGACGGGACATGGTCCCCAAATGGATGCCAGGTGTGAGGGGTAGCGCGGGGCCCATTGAGTGGCTGGTGATCCCACCCCTTGCACTAGGACACCGCAGAGGGGCCGGGTGGGTGGGCTGGGGTGCTTGCTTTGGGACAGGGAGACTTTGAGGTGCCTGTGGGGCACCTGGGAAAGGCTGGATGACCCTACTTTGGAAAACAAGGGGAGCCCTTCGTGCCCCAAGTGCAGGAGGTGTGAATTCAAACGGGGGGGGGGATGGTGCTGGAAAGGAAAGCCAGAGCCCTGAATACCAAGGTGGTCCATTGGGACTCGGTTCTGTAGGCCGCAGGGAGCCGTTAAAGGGCTCTTGAGCAGGGGAGTGAGGTAGGCAGGCGTGTGGTTTAGGAAGGTGACTCTAGCCATGGTGTGGAGAACAGGCTGCTTAGGAAGGAGGCTGAGGAGATACGGTGGGGATGGGGATGAAGGGACAGAACAGACAGACATTTTGACGGTAGGAAGGATGGGACCTGGAGAGGAGAAGCAAGGTGAGAAAGACAGAGTGACTCAGCCACCACGGGAGAGCGGGAGAGCGAGAGAGCGAGGCAGGGAGAGATGGGGTGGCCGCAGCGGGGGAGAGGCAAGAGTGAGGCCTGCTTGCTCCCCTGGGGGCCCTGGCCACAGGCCTTTGTTTGAGGACAGAAGAAATGCTTCCAAAGGCAGCGCCTCCCTCCTGCCACAGGTTATAAATCTCCAGGGCCAGACCCCGACACACACACCTGCCGCAGGCCTGGGCTCAGCAGCTGGGCTGCCGGGGTAGGGGCCAGCGCTTCCCAAAGACGGGAGGATTTCCAGGCTCCGTTTCCAAAGGAATTCCCGGCTGGTGAAACACCAGACAGGAGGGGGAAAGAGCCCATCCGTCCCTGAACAGGGCCCAGCATTTAAGGGGGGGCGTGGTGGGGTAGGGGCCAGGGAAGGGAGATGGGCCAGATGGAGCGAGTCTCATGAAAAGGGGTTGGGGCCGGCTGGGGCACCAGGCAAGGAAGGAAGCACGGGGGGAGGAGGCTGCAAACAAGAGCTGAAGCAGCTGGGAGTGCCTGCTTAAGCCTCAAGCCTCTGACATGGGCCTTCCCTGGGGGCCAGGCCAGCCAGAGTCACAGGGAGCCACTGGTGTTCGTGACAGTCAGGTATGAGGTGCAGCGATGGCCAGCACATCCCACGTGTGCACACAGACTGAGATCCTCTCAGAGCTGGCAGAACCCTGGCAAATGGCTAGGTCAAATCCCAACATGTGACAGCTGGGGGAGCAGGGAGCTCAGAGAGGGCGAGTGGCTGCTCAAAGCTGCACAGTGAGATGGTGGCAGAGCTGGGGCTACAGCCCAGGCTTCCAGCACCTGGGGCAGGACTTTCTGGCACAAAGCTCTGCCTCCTCGAGAGAGACCATGGCAATAGAGATGAAGATCACCACTCCTGCCCCATCTGCTGGGGACAGAGGGATTGAGGGCTAACTGCGGCAGTGGTAATCGCCAGAGCTATTTGACTTTGGTGATTTCTGGAAGAATTGAATGTGGGAAACTTGGAGCGAGTGTAGACAAAGGTCAAGAGGTAATCCTGGGGAGGCAGATAGAAAGTGGCAGGGCCACCTGGAGAACCTGGGGCACCCAGGTGGAAGATGGCGGGGCGCTTGGCCGCAGGATGAGTGGCTGCTGGGAATGGCTATTAGCTGGAGAAGAGAGGAGGAGAGTGAGGGCAGGGGGCAAGGACGGGGCTGGGGGGATGCAAGACTGGAGCCCTCGAGACAGAGGCTTGTTTCAGGTGGCAGCTGTGAGGGGCCACGGGCGGCCGGGCCTCCAGGGAGCTTGGTGTGGTCTGAGCTCTCTGCCCAGAGATCTAGACAGAAAGACTCTGGCTTCCTTAGAAGCCAGCCACGTGGGAGAGAAATACTAGGTGGCCACGCTTTGGGAACTGTCTTCAGAGCAAAGGTTTCTGAGAGGAGGTAAGCGTGGCCTTGGGCTGGACAGGCAGGTGGCGACATCTGTACACTGTCCTTCATCTCTGCCAGACTGCAGAGGCTGCAGACAACGGTTACCTGCCCAAGCCCCCTTTGGTGCATGGACAGAAAACGGGCGCACGCATTGCACATGCTCCCCCGCTCGCCTACGCGTGCTCGCGGGTAGAGCC
The DNA here is from genome assembly GCA_963574885.1 of Lepilemur ruficaudatus. Classification (NCBI taxonomy): domain Eukaryota; kingdom Metazoa; phylum Chordata; class Mammalia; order Primates; family Lepilemuridae; genus Lepilemur; species Lepilemur ruficaudatus. Next base: position 25,800 of record CAUYRT010053561.1, read on the forward strand.
GCACACTCTCCAAAGAAACCTGCCAGGCTGCTGGTGTCAGAGGCTGGAATGCCTCTAGGGCTGCGGTCCCCACCCCCTGGGCTGTGGACTGGTACCAGTGTGTGGCCTATTAGGGACAGGGCTGCAGAGCTCTGCCGCACACCACCCACAACCCGCATCCTGTGGGAAAATTGTCCTGCAGGAGGTGAGTGGCGGGCAAGTGAGCCAGGGAAGCTTCATCTGTGTGCACAGCCGCTCTCATCACTGGCGTCGCAGCCTGAGCTCCGCCCACCCATCCCACCCTCCAACCCACGTCTGTAGAAAAATTGTCTTTCATGAAACCAGTCCCTGGTGCCGAAAAGGTTGGGAACCACTACTCTAGGGCACCCCTAGGCAAGAGCCTGAGGGCTTGGCTTGGGCCACACTAGACAGCCTCTCACTGACCTGACATCCTGGATGCCACTTCTGCCGCCAATGCCACACTGATGGCGGTGGGGGGGGGACTTCCTATCTGCCTCCACAGTAGCCCAGGCTAAAGAGTATCCCAGCTTCCTCTGCTGTCCCCCTCCCCCTTGGTTTCTGCTGGGGGACACTCTGGTCCGTTCTGTTGGCTCCTAGAGCAAGCTCTGTGCATTAGCCCACAACTACTCTGCCATGGCCACCCAGACTCTAAGGTGGCCTTTCCCGGTTTCGCCTTGGCTTTGGCTCCAGGCCTCAGCGGTAAGCACACCACCTGGGCCCTTTTTCTGCCTAGAGAGATTTCCCTGAGATTACCCTGCTCTAAGTATTTCCTACCCTCTCTGCCAAAGTCCCCCTTTCTGATACCCTGATGCATACAACAGGCACCCAGTGGAAGCTTGTGGATGATATAACAGAGACGGAAATTGATGAAGCTGAGTGTCTCCTGATCCTCAGCCTTTGAATGCCGGCAGCAGAAGTTTTCCAAGGGGCCAAGATCTGGCCGGATCACCTGGCCTTGGCACGTATGCCATCCCCAAGGGTGCTAGTGGGTGGGCCTGATCCAGAGGATGATGGCGGACGGTGGGGGGAATGGAGTGGGCACAAGCCACAAAGCAACTTTCCATCTTCTGGTGAACAGAAGGGGCAAAGACAGAGCCTCCTCAACTCTAACACCCTGTCCCAAAGTCATACTCAGAGTTGGAGGCCGGCCAGCCAGCCTGCTTTGAAGAAATTCCTGCATTTTTTGGAAAGAGATAACAACGTGGCCTTTGTCTTTCTCCTCCTTCTCTCATTCTCACTTTCCCTATCCTCTGGTCCTTTATGTGGTCATTTTCTGGCCCCTCTCCAAAAAGGAGAAAAAAAGAGGCTGCCAAGCTAGGCTGAAGAGATCATTGGGGCAGACCCGTCCCTCTTGTGAGCTGGCTGCCCCGTGGGGCCTGAGAGTGAGGCAGAGGCAGCAGGTGGGGTCCCTCTCCCTCCTGCTTCCTAGAGGAAAGGTTTACAAAGCTGACCCCTCTCCAGTGCCCTGGGGTGTACCCGCTGCAGCAGCCAATGGAAGTGGATCCTGACCCACTTCCACCGCCTGCATCCTGATGACTGCTCCACAGGGCAGATGTGCATCATGCTGCTTTGTAAGGGTAGGCACTTGTCCGGGAACAGGCGGATAGATTCAGTGGCTCTCCAGGTCACCTGTCAGGCCTGGGCTGTGCCAGGAGGCTTTTGGCACCAGCTTCAGCACTTGGGTCCTTGCTGGGACTCTGAGCCAGGGCAAGTTCTCCTGAAACTGAGAATTCCATCCCAGCCTATTACCCCAAGCTCGGCAATGGGAGAAAACTTTCAGCCAAATATTTCTATGCTGAGAAAGTCCTCCAAAGGTCATCTTATCCATCCCCAAGCCTCCAGACTGGAAAACTTTTTCCCAACCTGGCTAGTCAACCCCTTTCTGCCATGCTCACGCATTCTGGTCTCCAGAAGGGTGCCACGAGTCCTCATGCTCCAGTGGCATTGCTCTTGGGTGCTGAGAGCAGGATGGGGGCACTTCAGGGAAGGTGAGTGAGGAGCCACCTGGCACAGCCAGTGGGGCAGGGGACATCTGGGGGCCCAGGGCCCCTCTCCTGCTGAGGATTACCTCAGAGGAGGGCCTTCAAAGCTCCTTGGACCGCCCCCGCCTCTCTGGCAGCCTGCCTGCATCTCAGTTTGCAAGCAGAGCTGGGGCTGGCCTCGGGAGCAACCCAAGTCCCAGCCCAAGGCCTTCTGAGAGTGGCAGAGTAGAGCAGCCCCAATCAGCCTTTGGCTGCCTCGTTTCCTGCAGGTGGAAAAATCATCCTATTTATCCCCAAATGGATTTGTCGACTCGAACAACAAACAGACACAGAAACACACATGGAGTCATAGGCATATGTGCAAAAGGCAGATTTATAGATATACATACAGCTTTTCTCCCTGCCGCTCCGTCTCTATGACTTTCTCTCTGTGTCTCTGCCTGTCTCTGTCTCTGTCTCTGTCTCTCCCTCTCCCTCTTTCTACTCTTTTGCTCACTTACCCTTTCCCAAGGCCCCCTCCTGCCTGCATTACGGCATTTATCGGAGTGGCCTGACCTCATGTTGTAAAAGTATACACTACGGAACAAAATCCACCTTAAACTCTCTTCTAGATATATTAAAATAATAGGAATTCTCATCTGCCTGATTGAATTTGCTGCTTGATATTAGAAGCATGCCAGGCCCTTCTGGGCCCAGTCTGGGGCAGGGAGGGGCCGGAATTCCCTGCCTGACTCCTCTCTCTTGGCCAACAGCTCAGCTCCCTTGGGTGGGAGGGGGCAGGGTAAGGGAGTGAGGACTTCGTTCTGGCCGCAAGGCGTTGGGCGGCCACCCTGCCAGCAGCCAGTGCAGTCCACTGAGCAAGTGCAGACAAATGCCATGGCTCCTCTGGCCCACACGGTGCCCCATCTTGGTCTGGAACCTGGGAGCCTCTGCCCTGCTCCCGTGGGCACCAGGGCTCAGAGGCCATCCTGTAGTTATTCCCAGGCTTCCTTGGGTATGTGGCCCATGGGATCAGAAGCTCCTTGACGGCAGGAGCCATATCTTGTTTACTTTGTATTGCCAGCATCCAAAATGCCCTGGTGCTGAGTGAAAGCCTGGGGAAACAAACACCTGTTGAATGAGCAAATTCATTCGTTCATTCATTCAACCTATATTTATTGAACCCTTAGTAAGTGCCCAGCACTGATGAAAGTACTGGGAATCATGGCAAAAAAAACCCAGAAAACAAAAAAACCCACCAGATGTTAAATCCTGCCCTCGTGCAGCTTATTCTAATGAATAAATAAACTGGCCCAGTCAGCCAGCACGAGAAGGCGACCACTGCCCTGGATCATGCTTCCCCTCGGGCCTCCCGCTCCCTAGTGCAGCAAATGGTTAAGACTTGCTACATCTTACACTTTGCTTTCCAGAGCTCTAGCAGCTGCCTCATCATGGCTTGCTTGGGGCTTAGATACGAGGCTGCTGGCTCCTTGGGGAAAACTGCGCAGGCAGAGAAGGGGAAGGGGCAGGGTCCTGGTGTGAGACTCCCATACTCGCTGAGGAGTAGGCCTGGCTAGCAGTGAGGGCGGCTTCCTAGAGGGCAAAGTTTGGTGCCAAAGGGCAGGGACACAGTCGACAGTTGGTCCTGAGGTTCCAGGAGGAAGTAGTCACTGGATATTAATCAGATGGGGCAAGGCTGCTGAGGGCAGTCAGCTCCAGGGGGATCCAGTGTCCGGAAGAACAGCAGTTGTCATCTGGAGAAGGGTCCCAGGGTGTGCTTTAGAGGAATGGATTGGTTGGTACAAGCAGTGGTGTGCTGGAGAATATTGAACAGCTTGCTCATTGGAAGGGAAAAATAGCCCTGATTTGTAGTGTTTGTCAATTACCATGGTATAAATACTCCCGCAGTGGCTGAATTCAAGATATGACATCATCAAATGCAGATTTGGAAAGAGATATGCACGAGCACTTCTCAGGACCCAGTGTGAGCCGTGTCCTGGGCTGGGGATCGGAATCAGGAGTTTAGTTCTTTGAGAGGGACTGGCCGCCAGATGGAGGATGAGCGGTGACTGAGGTTGCTTACATCAACAGCCTCTGCCAGTGCGGGCTGGGAGAGCCGTTGGCTGAACTGGCATCTGCAGAGGCAGCAGGACACGCGTGGGTAGCGTGCGTGTGTGTGTGTGTGGCTGCAGGAGCGGGTCATGGAGAGACGCTGCTATATCCGATCCTTCAGATGACAGCACACCTTCCTGGAGTGCTTCCTCTGTGCCAGGCCCTGTAGACGCATTTTTCACGCATTCGTTCATCTGATCTCAAAACCACCCGAGGAGGTAGGTTACTATTATTATCCCAGTTTTACAGATGAGGAAAAGGAGACACAGACAGATTAAGTCACTGTCCCGTATCACATGGCAGTCTGGCTTCAGTCTGTTCTCAACTACTATGTTGTCTGGCCATACTTCCCTAAAGGAATCTTCTTGAAGTGGACCTCTTGCCCAGTCCTATAGTGCCCAACAGAGCTCTCTGGCCCGGCCTGCTGCTCCTCAAAGCCTTCCTCTCACCCATTTCTCTAGAACCCACCTGCCACCTGGGGCAGCTGCTGGTGGCCTCCCTGGGCCTGTGGCAGACTCAGCTCTCCACGTTTTTCTCTGTGGCGATGAGAGTTGGGGTGATGGTGTCTGTGTTGAGGTGAGAGCTAAGCACGGCTGGTCTTTTGGAAGAGGGAGGCAACGCTGTCTGGGAGGAGGAAGAGGAAGGGGAAGAAAAGAAGGAGAGCGAAATTAGAGGAGGAGGGAGCGGCAGCTCCAGTCCTGTACTTGGCTGGCGCTGCTCTGTGTCGCTGTGAGCTGCACACACTCCGGGAGGCGAGAGGTGTGACTTGCTGAAGTGTAAACAGGATGAGAGGACACGGGCTGCTGCGGGTGGCTCGTGGAGCTAGCTGGTCACTTACAGTGTGTGGCCGTGTGTGCGTGTGCACAGACCTGCTGGCACGTCTGTATTCCAAAGCCAGGCCATGGCTGAGTGTGACGAAGCAGGTACACTTTCGAGACGCTGTGACTGTGTGTGTGAGAAATGCTGACATCCTCGACTCCTGGAATTTCCCCGGACCGCTGGAAAAACCCCAGCAGAGGAGGCTTGGCAAGGGCTCCACAAACGCTCTGAGACCGTGTGGAGAGGGGCGTTCTGGCTCTAGGAGGGGCTTTCCTTGGAGCTGAGGTCACCAGCCCTCTTTCTGCCTCTATTAGACACCGGTCCTGTGCCTCTACCACATGCTTGGAGAGTGGTGGGGCGTTTCCTGTGAGCCTCACTCTGTGAAGGGAAGACACAGATGACTGAGGAAAAGCTTGTGAGGAGGCACCTGGGCTGGGCACCTAGCCTGTCTGGTCCTTGGCTGTCCGTAGTTGCCTGTGGCCTCAGGAGCAATCCCTATGTCCCAGCTCTCTCCCGATCGTGTAGTGTGGGGAAGGAGCAAGGCCTTTCAGTCCATTGAGATCTGGATGTTAATCCTTGCTCCATCTAGTACCTGTTTGGGACTTGGGCCATCTCCCTCACTTCACTGAACCTCAGTTTCCTCATCTACGAAATAGGAATAACCTCTACCCTACAGAATGGCTGCAAGGAGTAAAGGTGACCACACGTGTGAAAGCATCCAACACAGTCCTTGTCATATTCACTTCCTTTCCACCCCTTCCCTGAAAGCAACCTTCTCCCAGGCCAAGGATCTGGGGGTCCAGAAGCTCTTTTCCAGGGCAAGGACAGAAAAGAGCCCTGTATCTCTCACTTGATCCTTTGCTGGACTCTCCTTGATTTACATATTAACAGATGACTGACAGGCCTCGAACCCAGTGCCTGAGCAGTAGCCCTCCTCATTTACACCCACTGGTTCAGGTTAACCCAACATGTCTTGTCCACATGCCTAGAAAGTTCTCTATGGACACAGATGGCCTCTCTTCTGCCATTTTGGCAATACAGGAATTTAAAAAATATACCCAAAATCTTGTATCACAGAAAGCTGAAGACAGTCCATCACATAAGTCTAGATGCTACATGCATGGAAGTAAGACTCCATAGAAAAGGTCTATTTGGGGTCACTGGTACTCTCTTAGTCCCTGTCCCTCCTCCAAGCCTGCTGACACTAGGGGCATTTTGTCCTGTAGCTCACGTGGGATTTGACGATTTTTAAAAATGGGTCAGGTGCCTAGCCAGGCATTCTAGGGGCCCATTGCCGTAGGCGAGGCTGAAGTGGTCGTTGCTACACCCCGAGAGAGTGGTGGCTCTGAGGGAGGGCCAGGAGGCGATTGGAGGGCCTCTGTGGACACAGTCCCAGTGAGCACCAGGAACCTGGGGCCTACCGTGCTCACTCACTGTCTTTATGACTGTGGGTGGTGAGGCGTTCGATTCCCCATCTGAAACATGAAAAGTCTGGACTGTCATATCACACTATCTAGGGCTGTTGTATTTTTGCGGACCACAAACACTACGTATGTGTGAGACAACACCAGGAGCCAAGTGCTGCCAAACCTCTGCTCTGGGACACCTCGTGTGCACATGAGCTCCCCTTCGACTAACGGACTGAAAACTCCTTGAGACCAGGGACTGGCTCTCCTGTTCATCCGTGTGCTCCGCACTTGCCTAGCACTGGGCTCCAGCCATGTGTATGGATCCAATATACGATCGCATTTGCATCCTAACAGCAGCCCAGTGGGATAGTTATTATTATCACCCTCCATTTTACAGAGTCATAAAATGAGGCCCACGGAGGCAGACGCATGTGCCCAGGGTCACATAGCAGTAGTAGCACACTGGGGATGTGGTCTGTGATACAAGTCCATTCTTGTTCCATTGCACCCCTCTGCATTTTTCGCCCCATCTGCCTCTCTGTGACATTTCCCCTGACCAACTCTCTGGCTGGTTAGGAAGGCCACTGGGTCATGCAGTCAGCGATTGGTGGGGCGTGTGGATCCCGGCTACTCTGTTGCGCACAGGTGACCTAGGATTTCAGAGCCCGCTGGTGGTGGGCAGGACCTCCTCTGACGAACATGCGCAAGCGGGGACTACGGGGCTGAGGGGGTGTGGAGAGAGGAAAAGGCGTGGGAATGGTGGCCAGTGTCCTGCCTTAGCAGCCAGCATCTCCTTGCGATCTCTCCCCGAGGCCTCCAGGCTCCCACGGCTTGCCCAGCTGCCCTCTAGCAACATGGCTGCACCACATTCTGTTTCTCTAAAGCTCCTCGGATTCCTTTTCAGCCAGGGTCCTCGAGTCATACGCCCAGGCCTCCAGTGTTCAGAAGCCATGTCAATCTATCCAGCTCTGAATTCGCATTTGCATCTCCAAAGCCCAATTTACATTATAATTATTCCTCTCTCCAGGGATGGGGCCGGGCTGGACCCCACACATATTTCGGGGAGGCCTTTTGGCCAACGACAAGGATTGGTGATTACATCTTCCCTAGTACTAGGGATTTTTCTCAGTTCCTTAGAGTGACCCCCTGACCACATCTTTCACTCTCGCTCCTTCCCCAGCTAGGAATTGCATCTGTGCTGCTCTGTAACCTACAGAGCTGAACCCACTTCCCAGCCTTTGTCCTGGTACTCTGTCCCGTTCCTGACTCCAGCCAAATGGAACATAAAGAATGTAAACTTTTGTCCAGCAAGGTATCAAAAATTAAAAATAGTCGTCAAGGTTGCAGTGAGACAGGCAATCTCACATACTGCTGGTGGAAGTGTAAATTGCTATAGCCTTTTTGGTGGGCAATTTGGAAATATCAAGACCCTTAAAAACAGGTATATACCTCTACCGAATAACAGGCCCTAAACAGGAATCTATACTAAAGAAATATTTGCAAATTTGGATTAAAATATATGTAGAAACTATTCATTAAAAATAGTAATAGACTGAATGTCCAACATTAGGAAACAGAATAGAGTTACTGCAATTAGTAAGGATTTTTTTTTTTTTTGAGTCAGAGTCTCACTCTGTTGCCCAGGCTAGAGTGAGTGCCATGGTGTCAGCCTAGCTCACAGCAACCTCAAACTCCTGGGCTCAAGCGATCCTCCTGCCTCAGCCTCCTGAGTAGCTGGGACTACAGGCATACGCCACCATGCC
>CAUYRT010053564.1:0-15403 GCA_963574885.1 Lepilemur ruficaudatus
TGGTGGCTCACGCCTGTAATCCTAGCACTCTGGGAGGCCGAGGCAGGAGGATCACTCAAGTTCAGGAGTTCGAAACCAGCCTCAGCAAGAGTGAGACCCCATCTCTATTAAAAATAGAAAGAAATTAATTGGCCAATTAAAAATATATAGAAAAAATTAGCTGGGCATGGTGGCTCATGCCTGTAGTCCCAGCTACTCAGGAGGCTGAGGCAGGAGGATCACTTGAGCCCAGGAGTTTGAGGTTGCTGTGAGCTAGGCTGACGCCACGGCACTCTAGCCAGGCAACAGAGTGAGACTCTGTCTCAAAAAAAAAAAAGAGAAGAAAAGAAAATTAAATATTGATAAACGTGAAAGGAACGTTAAGAACCACCTGGTTCAATGATCCTTCTCCTTGCTGGATTAGAAACTTGGGGAATTTGAACATCTTCACCTGCCAGGGCCCCACCCACTGAGATTCTGATTCGATTATCTAGGGAGAGGGAGAAGGAGGACACAATGAGCTTTTAAAAGAAAACAGAGTGAGACTCTGATTCAAAAAAAAAAAAAAAAACAAAACACAGATTAAAGATACCCCCAAGTGTCCAACCAAAGTTGAGACCATTGATCTATTTTAACCTCCACATTTTGTGGATGTGGAAACTGAGGCCCAGAGAAAAGCAGTAACTTGTGAAAGGTCACACAGCTAATTAGTGGCAAAGCCAAAAATCAAGCTGACATTCTGCAGCCCTGCAAGTGGTGAGAGGTTTACTTAATTTCACCTGATAGCCTCAGTTTACTTACAGTCCTACAAAATAAAGAACAAAATCTAGACACTGTTAACTAGTGTTCATCTAAATTCACTCATGATTTGGATGTGCTGATTAAAAGAATGTGAGGTTGACTAAGAGTAATTGCGAAAAAGTTACCTTTCGATGCTTATGTTTAATACTTTCCAAATATTTATCATTCTAAGTGTCAGGTCAAATATATATCATTATAATATCATTATCTGAAGATAACTGATACTAGAAGAATCACCAAAGAATAAAACAGGGACTAAATTTGTATAGAAAACAGTGAAAAAAGTTGACTGGAACTTTTGCTCAGGAAATGAAAATATGATTTATGTTTACAGTTGTGATGACAATCTACCTCTTAGAATGAACAACGAAGGAACTAAACGTTGGTTGCTTTTATTGGAATTATTTCCCCATAACGACCAACCTTATCTTTTACTTCCCCTTTGCCTTTCAAAAAATGATCTTAAAGAGAAGCACAGTCTGCAAAAACTTTCCAGAACTTCCCGAATCTTCTCCTTGGTTTATCTTAGTGCTTAGTTATTCAAATCCTTCTGTCCCACGTGCTTGCCTTTAGTCATCAGCTGACCTTCCCTGAGTATCAAGCATTCTTCAACCTCACTTTATCAAATTCATGAAAAACCCACATCTTTTGAAAAGTTTACAGTATCACTACACAAGCAATTTGCATGTATTTGCATTATATTTTCATATATAGTTACAATTTGTGAGACATGCAGATGTAGCTAGAGTTATCAGGGATAGATGCCAGTATTAAGTGGGAGTGACATTTGAATGGGGCCTGATTTGACAAGTGGTCAGTTCTTTAATTCTTTAGTGAATATTTCCTGATATAACAAAATATTAATAGTCTTCCCGGTACAGTCCTTAAAAAACTGTGGTGACCTGAATAATGACTGTTCAGATAACGAGGATACCTTGCACTAGGTGACATGTTGTCCGAGTGGACTTAGATGAAAATGGACACCTGCCCCTTTGCAGGTGGAAGAAACAGGCTTAGCATCCCTTCCACCTGTGGTGGCCGTTCTCTGCCTAGAATGCCGCTCCTACCCTCCATGGTAACAGACCCCGAGTCCTTGGCTACAGTGATTGGCACGTCACCACGCTGGGTGGATCGTTACACCTCATCTTCTCCCGTAAGTGAAAACTCCGTTTCCAAATGAGTCCTTTCTCACCTAGCCTGGTGTCTCGCAGTGGTCCATTCAGAACTGGTTCATCCCTAGCCACCTGGAGAGCCGAGCTGACGATCACGGCTGAAAAGCCTGTGATAGTGATCTCTGCCCTGCCCGAAGGACTTGACATCTGTGGGCGTCACCTTCTTACTCAGATTTACCTGCTGTTGGCAGGCACGGGCAGTTGTACCCATTCAACATCCTGATGCTTCTCCTTGTCCTGTGCTTTTATCAAGAGGCTGAGCAGTAGTCTTCCCAAGGAAAAGGAGATGGGAATGTGTCTTGAGGACAGAAACTAGAGGCTCCAATGCTCCAGCTCCCTTTGCCTGTACGTTGAAGGGACAAAGCAAAGACATTTGCTGCTACTGGGGCTCAGAAAACAACACCCCAAAGTGAAAGCCTAAGAAGCAGCCCCAGAAGCAAAGCCTCTCGCTGAGCTCCTCCTGCCCTCCTGCCTCTCACCCCTCGTTCTCCTCCAGGCAAGCTGTAGAAGCTGGGCTCCCTCTTCCCCAGGGCAGGTCATAAAAAGCAGAACCCTTTCCCCCAAAGCCAGCCTTGAAGCCTACAAATATTACTATAACTCCCTCCCTCCCTCGCCGCCTTTCTGTGTGATAGCTGGCCATAAAGAAATTAAGACTCTCATTCCAGAGAGGTCCTGCCCCATACCTGGGAGGACGAAATGCTGCATAAAAAGGCCAGGAAGAATCTGGACAGACAGGCCTTGCTGAGTTTCCTCACCCAGTCTATTAGCATTAGATCAGACCCTTTTAGTGTAATCATCCTTCTACACGGCTGTCTATATATATTTCATTGAACATAAGCATAAAAATGGATAATTTTCCCTGTGTCTTTGGGTTACTCGTTCTGGAGGCTTTCGTGTCACATAAAACTATATCAAATAAATTTGTTATGCCTTGCTTTTGTTAGCTTGTCCTTGTTACAGGGGTGGCAGCCTTGGCCCCTATAACGGGAGGAAAGGGATCACCTGCTCTCCGCCCCTACAGCTCCTACCCCTCAGTTCAGAATGAGCTGAATTTTTGTGGCTACAGTTGCTCTGTTGCCCAAAGGGATTTTACGGCATTAAATAAAATGTACAGGAGGCCATTGGTTTGGACTGAGCTCCTGCACTGGGCCCAACAAACCAAACCAACATAGAGTCACTCCTGCTGAATTTTGACACTAACAAGCCTCTGAAATGAAGTTGTTTATTTGACCTTCCAAAAAATCAGGAGAAAGAGAGACAGAGATAATAGCCAAATCCCCAAACAGGCCAGTTTAGCTGGCATGATAAGAAAGTGCCCTGTGCTTTGACCTTCGTAAGGAAAGTCACTTGGAAATGACCCACATGCTTTCTGTTCTTCATGTCTGCTTTCCCCAGCCCTAGCCCGTCTGTGAAGCCAACCGCCTCTGCTCAGCTCAGCAGAACACTTATCCTATGTCACAGCATGAGGCATTGCACAATTCTAGAATTGCAAATCAAAGCCAATTAAGAACTTCAAACGAAATGTATTGTAATTTCGCCTTTTGACATGGGCAGATGGTTTCTACGGAGGTGCAGGAGTGGAGCTGAGGCGGGAAGTCTGGCCCTGCTTAGTGACGTGGCAGGATGGACAGAGGATTGGCTCTCGGTTAATCCAGAGTCGCAGTAAACGCTCTGTCTGTGCCAGGATCAGGGGTTGTACCCATTCCTCCCCTCTGGGGAGGAGGTGGGCATGCAGACAGAGTCTCTGAAGTCAGCTACAGGTAGAGGACAGCCTCGCCATGAGCATGGGGAAGACACGCTACTCTCACCTGGTGAAGCCTCAGGCTGGGCAGCGATACCATCCGCTGGTTAGACTGGGGTTCTGGGAAAGCCACGCTATGTCTGTGTGGGCTTCTGCCTCTTATCACGACCTCCATACAATTTACCCTTTGCCATTAAATTGAGTTTATAATCTCTCCGAACTGCACCTGTCGTCAGTCACACTGCCGTCCCCTTGTGATCACCATGTCTCAAGGTTCAGAGCACAGTTAGGAAAAGGCGCGATTGTCTCCGATTGTTGAACCTGAGGTCCTCGAGCCTTGCGGGAGGTTCCTTTCATCTGGTTGGTTAGGCCACACGCTGTGAGTGTCCCTGTAGGCAGCCCATTAGCAATTCAAGGTTAGGACAAACACACAAGGAATGGGTCTCTTCACTCTTTCCTTTCATGAGGGCAAATATTTACTGAACAAGCCACTGGCTCCGCCAACCCCCACGCTATTAACCTCGGTGGCACCACAGAATGAAATTCACAGAACAAGCCAGTTCCTGGGATCGGCCAGTTGAGAAGACGGCTGGGCAGGCCTGACATTAGGCTTAGTGACAAAGTCACCCCATCCCAGTGCTGCTGTCAAAAGTTCTCTCTGAGCCTGGAGGCTTTCCAAGGGCTGTGAGTCCAATTTCCCACTTTAACGTGTTAAAAATCATTATGGGTAATGCTGAAAATTGTTCCACAGATAGCTGTGGGTCGCATGCCAATGTAATGGCCTATGAATTGAACGAAATTGCTCTTATAGCATTGAAAGGCCTATATTTTATCTGTGGGGAAAAAAGACTTACAAATTATTCCACCCAACCTGGGTTGTATGGAACTTGTACTATAGGCAACGTGACCCGGTTATGAACTTGATTCATAAAAACAGCACCGATTCATTTCTACCACCGTATTTCAGAAAGCGATTCTGTTAAACAGTTTTCCCCCTGCATGGAGCCCTCAAAATTCTGAAAGTAATTCAAAAGCTGTTAGGCCTTAAGCACCAAAGCTGCATCTATAAACTGTGAACCATTGAAAGCCCAAATAAAAGGCCATCGTGGGAGGACATGTGCCCTCATAGGCAAGGAATGTGTATAATCCCAGGTAATTCAGTTGCTATTAGGACGTAAAAAAAGATTGAAGACAAAATAGCCAGGCTTCATAAACACTCACGCCCTGGCAGAGGCTTGTTGGTGTGCTCTGGGGCTTTGAGGAGCACAGCGAGGTGGGCCGTGCTTACGCAGTATTCGATGGCTGGCAGAATGTTGCCAGAAATCACCTCCTCTCTCACCCGCACTTCAAAAAGCAAAGACTTACCTTGCTGAGGATGGAGGCAAGGTGTACTAAACACGGGTGTGGAAACAGCGTTCAGAGGGAGCTAGAGAAAAGGAAGTGATGAAACTCACACAAATTCACAGACGGAGATGGAGGAAGTCAGAGACACTCGGCAGGTGGGTGAACACCAACCCAGCCCACTTAAACAAACTCCCACCGAATTCTTGGAAGAGTCAAATAACGCCTTACCAAAAAAGCACCGTGGGAATTCAGTCAAATCAGAAGAAGGACTTTGGGGCCGGCACGGTGGCTCACGCCTGTAATCCTAGCACTCTGGGAGTCCGAGGCGGGAGGATCGCTCAAGGTCAGGAGTTCGAAACGAGCCTGAGCAAGAGCGAGACCCCGTCTCTACCAAAAATAGAAAGAAATTAGTTGGCCAACTAAAAATATATAGAAAAAATTAGCCCAGCATGGTGGTGCATGTCTGTAGTCCCAGCTACTCAGGAGGCTGAGGCAGGAGGATCACTTGAGCCCGGGATTTTGAGGTTGCTGTGAGCTAGGCTGACGCAATGGCACTTTAGCCCGGGCAACAGAGTGAGACTCTGTTTCAAAAAAAAAAAAGAACAAGAAGACGGACTTTTGGAAATTGAAATTAAATAATTTTCAGATTTAGAAATTCAGTAGTCAAACTACAAAGACAGTGTTCCCTGAGGGCTGCATCCTGGTCTGGTCTATCAGGCGGATGAAAGTCTTCTCTAAATACAGAGAAAACCTGCAAAGAGTTGGAAATCATAATGGAAAGGACAAGATGCTTGGAGGAGTCAGGACACTTCACAGGGAAAAACAAAAATTCCAGACAGTGAAAGAGTAAGAGAAGAAGAGTCTTAATCAAATAATAGAAAAAAATTTATCTCATCTGAAGATTAAAACAGTCTTCCAAATCAAGCAAGATTGAAGAAAAAAAGAGCCGCATCTGAGCATATTCGCATAAAATGCTTACATTCCAAAGAGCAGGAATCCTTCCAAGAAAGGTGTAAACTCGGGAATGCCTGGAGACTTGATTCAAACTCACACACACACTGAATATTCAAGAACGTGCTGGTATTGTTGGTACCTCTCCTTTGTCTGTGGAACGCACAGCCAGCTGTCCAGCACAGTTAGGAGGGGGCACAGGGTATTGCAAAAATCTGAGAAAGGCAAAAGTGGGCTTCCTGTGCCCGATGGGCTGCTGCTCTGTGAGGGCAGGGTCCTTAGCACTGGGCACATCTCGGACGATTCTGGGGGCTGAGAGGCTGCATGTCCCACCGTGACTTGGCTGCCTCGTCTCTTCCTCCTGTGGCCGTCTCTGCAGAATGATTTTCATATCCTTTGCCATTTAAGGAACCTCCTGCCCTTTAATGGTGGTCATTGGGGTTTTCCAAATACTGAGCATCATCCTAACATGACATGTCCATTTAGAAACAAAGTCTTCCAAGCTTCCAGTTGAAAGAATGAGTTACTTACAAAGAGAAGAAAAATCAGACCAGCATCAGAGTCTCATCTGAAACTCTGGAACCCAGACAATGAAGCAGCATCTATACACTCTTGGGGAAAAGATACTGACACAACTCCAGGGGTCCTGCACCCAGCTGGGACAAACAAAAAAGATATTGTAGATATGCAAGAAATAGAGATTATACCACTGTGTTGGTTAGGGTTCTTAGCTGCAGATAACAGAATCCACTCCAGCTAATTTAAGCAGAAAGACCTACACAGCTGGTAGAATCACCAGGAGCACTGCATTTTTTCTCTGTGCCACTGAGCCTCTTGCCTCCCTCTTATAAGAACCCTTATGATTACACTGGGCCCACTCAGATAATCCAAAATTATCTCCCCAATCTGAAAATCATTAATTTCATCATATTAGCAAAGTCCCTTTTGCCACATAAGGTAACACAGTGACAGGTTCCAGAGATTAGGATGTGGACATCTTTTAGGGTCCATTATTCAACCCACCACAGTAAGCATATTTATTTTATAGTCTGTGTCCACTAATTTCAAGATCTGAAAGTATTTGTAGGTCTGTTTCTGTTGCCTGTTTTTCAGATGGTTCTCACAAATGTTGCTTGCTTCATTATATGCTTGGGTGGTTATGTTTGTGTGCTGGTCCTTGTATTAGAAATGTATTTTTAAGAAAAATCTGAGGACTAGAATGAAGGTGCTTCATCTAGAGAGGATGTGTGCTTGTTTTTTCCGTGTGACCCATACTGGACCATTTTGAACCAAGATCATGGCTTGGACACTCCCTTGATTACCCAGACCTAGCCAATCCTTGCTAGGGCTGGCTTGCTTCTGGCTCAATCTTAGCTGCTCAGGTGGATCTCAGGGGGACCCCATCTCACTGTGGGGACAGTCTCCTCTTAGAATCCCCACCTCATGCTGCCCTGAGCTTTGATTTCTCTCTGTTACCCCGTGAAGCCAAGAAAAAAAGCTCAAGGGACTTTTCCAGTCAGTTTCTGGGTTTCCATTCTCCCTTCAACTTTGGCCTAGTTATTCTTTACTGTCTTGTCAAATCTTTGGTGACTTTAAAAAAAAGGTGTCCAATAATAATTTAGCTAGCATTTTTAGTTGTTTTTATTTGGAGTGTTTGGCCTGAAAAATAACCCATCATAATCAGAAATTATTAATAAAAGTCAAGTCTCCCAGCAGTAACGATGAGCGTATTGCACACTGAGCATGTGGCACTGACCAGGTTGTTTTTCATGCATTCTATATAGGATGAAGCAACGGAAGGGACTGTAACCCTGAGTAGCAAGTTCCCAAACCCAGGACAATTCAAATAGGGATAATGAGAACTGAAAAATAAATCATGTTTACTGTGGAGCAATCATTTCAAATCAGATGTTACAAAATGCTAAAGATGCCTGGGCATTGTCTTGGAGGATAAAAATTAAAAAGAATAAAAAACTAAAAAAAAAAAGAAACAATAAAATGCTAGTGAGTCTATGTAAATATCCTTATAGTGATTACTAGAGAAAGAGCCTCATGTCCTTCACACATTCCTTTATTATTATTCAGCAGACATTTTATTGAACACCAATTACGTATCAGCCGCTCTGCGGGGGACTAACAACACAAAGAGGAATAGAAACAATCTCTGACCTTCAGGAGATCACCAATTGCTTGGGAAAGCAGGCACGGGAGCTGCAGTCACACGGTGGGGTTTGTGTGCAGCGATAAGGGGGAGCACACAGGAGGAGGCGCCCCACCTGCGCTGAGGGCTCAGGGGAGGCTTCCTGGAGAAAGGAATGCCTGCACTGCATCTTAAGTCCTGGCGAGAGTTGTCTGGGAAAGGTTGGGGTGGCAGGAGGGGCTATCAGGCAGAGGGGATACCATAAGCAAAGGCCCAGTATTAAATGACAGTTTGTGCATGTGGGTCAGGAGCCCAGGTGGAGGCAGCTGCAGCTAGTACTGCCCTTAACCCAGGCTCTGAGCCCCCAAGGACCCCATGCTTTGCAATGCCTTCCTCAAAGCTTCCTAAGTCCCCCCAGTTCCTGCAGCTGACCTGGATCTGCAGAGCCAGTCAAAAAGGGTGCCCTGAGTCTAGACCAGGGACTCTGTGGGCCCTGTCCTCATTCCTTCCCTTCAAGTTGCTCTGCAACCCTCCAGCCTGCATGGGAGGTTGAGCAGATGCCTTGTGGAGCTCCAAGATTCACATCTAAGGTGTTGTCCCCAGGGCCCAGGCTCCAAGACAGCTGCCTGGGAAACAGGCTGCTCCAGCTGGCCTGTACAGTATTTCATAGCATCTTGAGGTGGGGCCATTTGCTGACATGCTGATTCTCACTCACACTGGGCGTAGAATAAATTGAGAGCTCTGAGTTACTAAGGATCCACACTGACATTTGTGCTTCCATGTTCCAACCGCATAGAAACTACAGGCCTCCAACTGCAGCACCAAGGAGGAAAAGATGGCGGTGGCAGCATCCTTTACCTGTGCACCCACCCAGGGTGGCCACCCCACACGCACTGCAGGCTCTGTGCCACATGCAGAGCAGTCCTCGAGGGGTAACAGCACCTATCTCCTCCAAGGGCTTTGGAGACCTTTGCTCCACAATGTCAACAGCCCTTCTGGTCCATGTCTGGTTTTGCCTCCATTTTCTGAATAATGCCCTCTCTTGCCTCTGATCATGGGGTAAGAATTTGTTTTCACAGGTCAGTCTCCAGCCATGCCAGATGAGGGATGGACATTCTTTGGGTAAATAGGGCCACTCTTTCTGCCCCTTGCCTAGCCTTCCCACTCCTGCTAGTGATGGTTTGTGGAACAGGGGAGGTCAGCATTGAAAGAGATCACATTCTAGGAATGCAGCAATCATGGCCCAAGGTGACCAAGAGAAAACATGGCTGAAAAATGTACATTACACCACAAAATTTCAGAGAGTAATTTTAAGATGACCAGAAAACACTTTCTTGCACACTCTGGGTGAGACTTGTATTTGTGGTCATCATAAATGCAGCACAGTAACAGCGTTTAGGGAGTCACTGGAAGCCAATATCCGTAAGGGCCATGATGGAGGATACAGTGTCATGAGTAATAATGTGCCCAGCGTTAAACAAATAACGTCAGGGAACTCCAGAGCCAAGGTGATCTATAGTTTCCATACTAACAGATCCCAAAGAGCCATGGCATTGTGAGCAACAGCAGTGTTGCTACCCTTTCCTTATGATAGGAAATGTGACACTAACCAGCAAAGGCACATTTGACAATGAAGTCCTCCTGAGTGGACCTGCGCGGGAGGAGATGGTGCTTAGACACTGCAAAGATTCTCCGTGTGCGCTAACTCGATGATTAGCAAAAACACAAGGCCCTCTTTTTCTGCCAATAATTCTAAATCTTTGTTGAGAAATCAGTAAAATGATATGGCCCATGAATTTTGTAATACACCTTTAATCAAATTGTTTGTGTAAACAAGGCCCTGCAAAAACGTGTTTGAGATCCAGATGGGTCCAGTTCAGACGAATGAAACTTGAGGTGCCGGGAGGATTCCACACGTTCAGCAACACCTGGCCATGTGATGTGAAGACTGAGCATATGGAGAGAGGTTTGGCCATCGGTGCACAGGTGATGGCAGAAAATAAGAGGGAATGTGAGGTTCTTCCAGAAGGGAGCGCAGAGTGAGAACAGCAGTCGCCAAAACAAAATACGCTGAATTTGGTGACCATGGCTGTAGCTATATCCTATTCCTGCTCCTGATGGCTCCGGGCTAAGTGGATAACAACTGTGACATCATACGTGTTGCATTATGCAACTTAAGTCCCTGGGATTTGTTTGCCAGCTAAGAGAATGAATGTGCTTCTCATACGTAAGCACTAACGACAGGAACATGGCATCTAAATTTCATGAAATATCTTGAGGGTAAAAACTCAGGACTAGCTCAAATGAGGATATGAGAAGAAAAACAAAAATAATCTCAGCATTTTATTAGGAAATACCCAAGAGTTTAAGCATTTTGTCCCTTAGGGTGTCAGGTGCAGTTAAAAACCTTCTTCCTCTGGATAATGATGCTTTTGGAAGGAGGTATATGACATCTTTTCGCTTTTTTTTTTCTTCTTAACAATTGGGTTCTTTACAAGGGAGTCTAATTTTAGCTCTATTTTTGGCTATGCTACAGTATATGCATGTTAAAAGCCTTACTTTTTTAGGTAAAAATAACAATCCCAGGTTAAGTAAAGTAGACTTCACAACGGTAGATATGCTTAAAGTCAGGAGCACACAGTTATTGTTAATATTGAGAGAATTAACTATTCATATTAGTAAATTCCGCAGCCTTTAAATCCTCCTAGGATCAAAGTGGAATACAAATAAATATGAATAAAAATGTGAACCATTTTTCCACTTTTCAACTCACTGACCTTTTTAACCAGAATGTCTGCATAAATGTTAACTAATCATGCTGGGAGAAATGTTTTCTTCAGTGACTTTTACTGCTAGTATGGGACACTAAGATGTACATCAAAGAAAGAGGAACAAGAAACCATAGCTCGCCCAAAGATTGTTTTCTTTCAAAGACAACCTAATAACATGAAAGTAAATTCTGGAAGAAAGAGTCACAATCTCACTGTCCTAACTAATACAAGACTATTTTCCCCTTTATGTACGTGTTGTATTCTTTGCCACATATGAACATGCCATGTTGTTGCCATCATAACATACTTACACTTTTGCAGTCTGCTTCTAAAAATTCATATCATAAAATACTTTCATATATATAAGACTATACATAGTCTTAAAGAATCATCATTTTTTGAAAGGCTGCATGTTGATAAACTCATTTTTTTCGACATTCTCCTGTGGTTGGATATTGAAGTCACATACAAGCTTTTGCTTTATTAGAGAACATGGCAGTGAACAAACATCAATGTTTTCCTTTACCACAATGCTATAGATTAAATGTTTGTCTCCTCCAAAACTCGTGTTGAAACTTACCCCCAACATGGCAGTATTGAAAGGTAGAGCCTTTAGAGAGGGTGACTGGGTCATGAATTAATGGATTAATGGGTCATCAGGGACATGGGACTGGTGGCTTTGTAAGAAGAGGTAGAGAGACTCAAGCAATCATGTTAGCATGCTCAGCCCCCTGTGCCTCCTCGGGATTCTTCAGAGTCCCCATCAGCAAGAAGGCCCTCACCAGATGTGCCCCTTCGACCTTGCACTTCCCAGTCTCCAGACCGTAAGAAATAAATTCCTTTTCTTTATAAATTACCCAATCTCAGGTATTCAGTTATAACAACAGAAAACACACTAAGACACAGAAGTATATTGCTTTCCTTTTGTTTGTTTGTTTTTTGAGACAGGGTCTCACTCTGTCACCCTGGCTGGAGTGCAGTGGCGTCATCATAGCTCACTGTAACCTCAAACTCCCAGGCTCAAACAGTCCTCCTGCCTCAGCCTCCTGAGTACCTGGGACTATAGGCATGCGCCACCGGGCCCAGCTAATTTTTCTATTTTTGGTAGAGACGGGTACTCACTCTTGCTCAGGCTGGTCTTGAACTACTGGCCTCAAGTAATCCTCCTGCCTCGGCCTCTCAGAGTGCTAGGATTACGGGTGTGAGCCACCTCTCCCGGCCCACATTGCTTTCTAATAAGGTTGCGCAACAGCACCAGCTGTAGGCTCCCGTTTCATCTTATCTTCACCACATGCAGTATTATTGCTTTCCACATGTTTTGATAATCTGGTGTAAAAAGTTCCCTCAAGTTTACTTTGATTTGCATTCCTTTGGGAACTAAGGAGAAGGAATATTTTTTGCATGTATTGGTTTACTGTTATTACAGTGCCGAAAATAAAATGAAAAGGAAGAAAATAAATATGTAGTAGAATCATTTTCATAAGCTACACAGATTCTACCTACCGACTGGAGGAGATTTATTGTGTCCCCATCTGTCAGCTTCATTATTCTTGATTAATTTTAAATCCGTGTGTCGTCATGGGGTTTTTTCCCATCTCTGTCTACGCTTGCTCCATCTAAGGCGAGGGCCATGTCTTCTGGTTACTGTGCTCGATGTGGTCCATGAGGTGGAATACAAAATAGCCTCCCGAAATATAGTCCAGCTCCTTTATACTTTAGTGCTACTATTATCCCTACCCCGCAGAAAAGGAAATCGAGGCTAAGGGCCTTGAGGGCACATGACTCACTCAAAGTCATACAGGTAGTGACGTGGTAGAGCTAGGGTTTGAGTCCAGATCTGTCTCTCTCCCGAATTCACTTGCTGCCAACCCGGCTGATCACAAAATTAACCAGCCCCAGATAGTCCGAATGAACAGCTAGTTAAAAATTACTTCAATCCTCTCGGCAAACGGAAGTCTCGAATTAATTCTCAGTAGCGTTATTGTGTTTTTCAGTGGTGAGTTCAGTAGAATACAAGGCTCTCCTCAAAGCCATCTCAACAGCATGATCTCATAAAAAGGGAGGTGGGGGGAGGGACCCGAACTCTTAACCCGGTCTGGGCCCCCTCTTCACTGCCGCTCAGGAACCAGATAGAATTAACTCTTGCTGACTGGCTTCGTTAAGATTCAAGAACGGCTGATTCAATCCAAAAGTGCATTCGCTGTGATAAAATCTACTGGACAAGTCTGTTGGTGTGCAAATTTATTAGACACACGACTCTTTTAGTTGCTTCGTCTTTGAGTACTTTTCCAAACATTCCTTTGGGGAGCTAATGCGTCTTTTAATTTTTTTTTTTCTTTATGCCACTTAATGAGGTCTTGGTTACAATCCGATTCAAGGGAGTCACGCGAAACAATGCTGCTCTATAAACACAGTAATTTGATAAGTGATTAGTGGCTGAGCCTGGCAGTAGGCACCAGTTCGGCTGAATTTCTTTCTCCCTTTTGGAGACTGGATGGGGCCAACAATTCTGAACAGTTCTCTAACTTTGTGATTGGAATATGTAGGGCTTACTTAGGTTTTTAGTGGGGGTAAGTACACTAAAATACTCGAAATGCCAAAGTATACTCATAAGAATTGTGAACTGGAGGGAATTAATATGCTTGATCTCTTGTAAAATATCAAATCGAGAGTGAAGACCATCTGTGACAACTCACAGCAAATGCTATCTAAGTCCAGCATTCCTTTAAAGTCTAGCTAGTAATCAGCCGTGTGATACGGAACATGTGATAGGAAAGTACCTTGTTTGCATTGATTTTCATCCCAGGCCCATCCCGACTATCTAAGTGCCCTCAGCTCCTGAAACATCGGACGTCTATCAAGCCTCCAGTATGGCCCAGTCGCTGAACGAAGTGTTTATGTATGAAACATATCTTATTGAATTCTCACATCCAGCAAAGCAGAAACTATTATAATTCTCACTCAACAAATAATTTAAAAAGCTTGCCTAGAGAGCCTAGTTAGTCTGATATTATGAAGCTATAAAGTGGCAAGGGCAAACATTTTTTAACTTTAAATTAAAATATAACACATACATAGAAAAGTGTACACACCTTAGTATATAGTTTGATGAGTTTTTGTTGTTGATTTAAAGCTTAATAATAAGAAAACACAGTCTGTGTGGTTTAAATTCTTTGACGTTTTTAGAACTTGTTTTATGACTTAGCATGCCATCAAGTTTTATCAAAAGGTCCATATGCACTTGATATCGAAGCGTATTCTGTAGCTGTTGAGGTACAATGTTCTTCTACGTCACTTAGATCAAGTTTGTTATGTAAGTTTTTCAAGTCACCTATATTTGCTCTAATTTTCACCTATTTTGTTCTATCATTTACTGAAATACGTATGTTAAATTTTTCTGCTATGGTTATGAATTTGTTCACTTCTCTTCATAATATGTTCGATTTTGCTTCTTATAATTTGAAGCTATATTATGAAGGAGCATACAAATTTTTGAATTTGTTACATCTTCCTGATGAATTGAATATTTTGTAATTAGGATACGTTCCTCATCTCTAATAACGCTTCTTGACTTACAGTCTGCTTTGTCTGATGTTAGTACTATAGCTTGAGGTTGAGGAAGTTCCCTTCAATTTCCAGTTTGCTGAGAGTTTTTGTCCTAAATGGATGAATTTTGTCATGTGCTTTTCCTGCATTTATTGAGTTGGTCACAGGGTTTTTATTCTTTCGTCTGTGGTATGGTGAATTATGTCAATTGATTTTTCCAGGTATAAAACGTGTATTCATTCATTCATTTGACAAATATTTGCGAGCAGTTATTTCCCCCAGGCCCTGCACTGGGTGCTGGAGACACAACTCTGGCTGAGAGGAAGGTCCCAGCCTTCACGGAGCCCGAGTATCAGTCTAGCCCTTGGGCTCGTGGGGGATGTCCTCAGTCGTCACCAGTGCCTCATGGCACTTCTGGTTTGAGGAGCATGCTGCCAGGACCCCCACTGACCTAAGCCTTGCTCTTCTCTTGAACTTTCAGGGAAGAACACGTTAATCCCCAGCCAGTCCCAAGAATGAGGTGAATCAGGAGATCTTGGCTGGGGGAAACAGAGGGCTAGACTTGCAGCTACTACTGATAAGTTAAACTTTAATTCCGGTACCTGGGCTGTGATGCAATTCCTGGGGGACACAGCATCTTGTCCCTGGCCCATCAAGGCTGGGGGTGGTGGTGGTCTCTGTTCTGGTGCTCGTGACTTTCTTCACCTGAGAGGGAAAGAGGGGGTGACAGCCCCCTGAAGGATCTGAAGGATTTCAAAAATGGAAAACAACAACCCCATCATCCTTATTCATAAAAAAGAATTTTGTGGCGGGGCGCGGTGGCTCACGCCTGTAATCCTAGCACTCTGGGAGGCCGAGGCGGGAGGATCGCTCAAGGTCAGGAGTTCGAAACCAGCCTGAGCAAGAGCGAGACCTCGTCTCTACTATAAATAGAAAGAAATTAATTGGCCAACTAAAA
>CAUYRT010053565.1:0-15991 GCA_963574885.1 Lepilemur ruficaudatus
TTTTTGAGATGAGAGTCTTGCTCTGTTGCCTGGGCTAGAGGGCCGTGCTGTGGCATCAGCCTAGCTCACAGCAACTTCAAAGTCCTGGGCTCAAGCGATCCTCCTGCCTCAGCCTCCCAAGTAGCTGGGACTACAGGCACACGCCACCATGCCCGGCTAATTTTTTCTATTTTTAGTTGCCTGGCTAATTTCTTTCTATTTTTAGTAGAGACAGGGTCTCGCTCTTGCTCAGGTTGGTCTCAAACTCCTGACCTCACGCGATCCTCCTGCCTCTGCCTCCCAGAGTGCTAGGATTACAGGCGTGAGCCACCCCGCCTGGCCCAGTTTTGGTTTTAATATAAATGATCTTCCTCTTCCCTAACCCCACACTCTTCAAAGTCTCGTTACAACACGGAAGCAGCAGGAGACTGGGGTAATTTTATCCTGCCTTTTGTATCCCTGGCCACTATCTTATACCCAAGGGACAAAAGTACCCCTGAGCCTCAGGGTTACAGACACTCAATACCTATTGATTGATTTCAGAACCCAGCAAGGTAGAAGACAGCAGGGCTTCGGAACTTTCCTTCCTTTCAAGACTACCTCTTAGATCTGACCGTGCCAGGCAGCCTCAGACTTTTCACTTTTCTCACTTTGAGTCACTACGCCTTCAAGCCTCCTGGCCTGGGACCCCCCTCCCCGGCTTACCTTCCTTCTGTGCCTTTCTTAAGAGGAGGCTCCCTGTTTGGTTCTGGTCTTTGTTTTTGCATTTGGCATTGCTTTTGGTTTTGAACACACAACCATTTAGGCCCACGGCAAATAGTGGCAAAAAAGGGTCAATAATCATTCCATTAATTAATTCTTTCAAAAACCATTTATTGGCCACCGGCTCCTTTGACTAAGAGCTGTGCTAGACACTGGGTATACAGAGATGAGCAAAGGAGAAACGTCTCTCCCAGTGATGCCTTCGAGTGACTGGGAAAGGCAGACATTGATCGAATAATCATACCAGTACAGAATTTTGAATTGTGCCACAAAGGGAGAGAGCGGGGCGCTATGAGAATGTGTAGCAAAGTACTGGATCTGATCTAGAGGAGGTGGTCGGGGAAGGCTTCCCTGAGGAAGAGGCATTGCAGCAGAAATGGGAGGATGGGGAGGGATTAACTAATTGAAAGCGGGTAGGGCTGGGGCCTGGGAGCATCCCGGGCAGAGGAGTGGCATGTGTGAGAGTCCCGTGGCTGGGGGAAGGAAGTACACCTAACCCGAGGAACTGAAAGACCATGTGGCTGGAGCATGGACAGAGAAAGGAGAAGTGGTGTGATGGGCTGGAGAGTCTGTGGCGGGGGCAGAATTCTAAAATCCAAAGAGATAATTATAGCTGGGTATATACTGGGTGCATATTCAGGACAAAACCAAACATGCTTACTCAGCTCCAGAGTAAATTAAGAAGGAGGAACTTTAAATAAAATCAGATTAACCAAGACTAGCACTTCAGGAGGAAGTAAATTCACTACAATAAATAGTCTAAAAATTCTCAGATGACATGTTTGTTGAATGAATGAATGAAGGAGTGGATGAAAGATGGACAAATAAAGACCAGCATTGGGGTTTCCATTTCCAGCCATGCTCCAAGCAGAAGGCTGACCTGGCTCTGCCTCTTCCAGGGCAAATCACCCACAGTGTTCTTCTCTCTCATTACCATGGCATTCTGGACATGTGGCTGTCATGGCATTGTCCCACTGTATTGCACTGATGCTTTGCCACTAGCCTCTTCCACTAGACTCTGAGCTCCTTGAAGGCAGGGGCCATGCCTGACTCATTTTTTCATCCCCAGCATGGAGCACAGTGCCTGGCACCTAACAGGTGCTAAGTACTGGCTGAAGGCAGGCGCACTTTCCTGTGTGTATAAATTCATCTAGACAGCATGATGATCAGGGAGGCTCAGTTGCCTAAGCCTCCTATACGCTCAGAACTAAGAGCAAACATTTCCGGAGAGCCAGCTACACTATAGGTCTGTTTTGCAGCCAGAGAAAAGCATTTACTGAGTCAGTCTCAACCCTGTTCTTCTGGTGATCAAATCCAGGGCCTTGTTTTTTTTGTGGGGCTTTCTGTGGGTATGCCCAGCCCGCTCAGCCAGCTCAAGTCAACAGGATCTAAGTAGGAAAATCCGAAGGATTAACTACTAGTCCTCTGCCCTAGCCTATGATACTGATATTCTCAGTAGGAATATCTTTTGTATTTCCAAGCTACATGTGCACACCCATTGTTTCCTTTTGTCTATACGACACCTCTATGGGATATTTAACTAAAAGAGGTTAAATGATTCATCCAAGGTCCCATGGCAAATCAGCTGGGCCTAGAGGCTTTTTCTCCTACATTCTATTGCCTCACTCCCCACCCCAGCCCTTTCCCTATTACTCACCTTGAAAGGAGATGGTTCTCAGTGGCCACAGTCTGGGAGATGCTCCATGTTGCTCTTTGGGCCTTGTTCTTGAGGAATTGAGCGTCGGTGAGCCCTGGTGGGAAGCTGAGGGATCTGCCAGAGGCTGCAGAGATTCAGAGTACCAGAGGGGAGCGAGTTGCATAAGGCAGATCTGCTTTCTCCCGCCCTCCCAGAGGCAAGCCAATACAACTTGCAGCTACAGAGCCATCATCGTGACCCAGACAGGAGCAATCGGGAGGGAGAGGCTGGCTGAAGTGAAGGCAGACAGCAGCCAGGAGGGGAGGGGCAGCCATTTCCGCCTGAGCCCAGGGCCAGGGATCCATCCTTCAGCCTGGAGACAAGCTAGTGTTGTCAATGAGTCCTATTGACAGACAGCTGGCTTTTAGAAGACACGAGCTCTGGTCCTGCTCTAGAGCTGCCCACTCAGGATGGGGTACTACCGTGTCCTTCATCAAGAGAATGACACCAAGTCAACTGTTACTCTTCCCTCCCCTTTGGAGACAAGGCTGCTATAGGATTAAATGCTCCAATCCAAAATGGCATTTTTCCCTACTAAAAAAATTCATTACACAATTGCTGAGTGCTGAGTTCTAGGCATTTACTTAAAGATGAAAGAGCAGTCTCTATTCTCGCGATGTTTACCCTCTAGTGGAAGGTAAGGTGACACAAATTACACATAAAAAATCATACATAAAATTATACATAAGAAAGAATGTGGTTAGGTGTCACGAAGAGAGGATTAGAATCTGGCTTAATGACGGCCAACCAGAGCGGGGCATCCGGAGACCATCAGTCTTGAAAGTCTCCTGGAATTAAATTTGGAAGACAAATGCATGGCAAATGCTTGTGATTCTAGGCCACTGAGCGGTTTCCATGGCTGCAACCTTCCTTTTTTTTATCTAGGACGATAATAATAATACCACCGACCTTTCTCAGGTACTTATTACGAGTCAGGTACTGCGCTTGGCACCCACCACCTCATGTCATCATTAGAACTACCCTGAGGTAGGTATTCTCGTCATCCTATTTCGCGGATGATGAAATCAGGGACTTGTTTTAGTTGTGTTATTCTAAAGGAACACCTGAGGCTGGGTAATTTATAAGGAAGTTTATTTGGCTCACGGTTCTGCAGGCTGTATGAGAAGCATGGCGCCAGCATCTGGCGAGGGCCTCAGGGAGCTTCCAACCAAGGCAGAAGGTGAAGGGGGAGCAGGTGTGTTACATGGTGAGAGAGGGAGCAAGAGAGAGAAGGGGGTGCCCGCTCTCTTTTAAACCACCAGCTCTCTGGTGAACTAATAAATCAAGAACTCACTCATTACTGCAGGGAGGGCCCCAAGCCATTCATGAGGGGTCGGCCTCATGACCCAGATACCTCACACTGGGCCCCACCTCCAGCACTGGGGATCAAATTTCAACACGAGATTTGGAGGGGACAAGCATCCAAACCATATCAGGCCTTAAGAGATTAAGTTACTTATCCAAAGTCAATTGGCTAGGAAAAGTCAGAGGTGAAACATAAACCCAGCTTGTACTGAGAAGTCTAAATGTTATAGGAATGTATACTACTACTGCTTCCCAGAGTGAAAACCTCCCCACGGATTCTGGGGAAATGCTCAGTTGTCCCGCGGAGCAGTCCAAATTCTGGTGGCATCTCTCCCTCTCTGGTGCCAGGTTTCTAGACTCTAAAGCTCCCTGGGACGGGCTGAGACGAACAACACTGGGCAGGAAAAAGGCAAGATTAGGAGAGAAAACACCACACAGCTCAGAATTCTGCAGAATCCAGTGAAAGTCTCCTGGGCCAGACATTATCTGAGATGGTCTCTAAATCAAATGTCTCAGCCTTAGTGTCAGTCCTAAGCCCCTCTGGGCTTTAGGGATTTTCCTGCTCTCACGGTGTGAGTTAACCGAAAAGGCATCCGTCTGTGTCCGTCTGTGTCCGCTGCCTGTGGTGCTCAAACTTCCCTTCAGTGTCTCAGTGAATGATGAGCGGTTAGTCCTGCCAGAAGCTTTAGAGATTATTTAGTCCAATCCCTTCAATTTATACATTACACATTAACAGTAGTTAATGGCAGAGCCACTGGGATGCCTCTCTTTGCTTCAGTAAAAAAAAAAAAAAAAAAAAAAATTATCTTACCACTAAACACTGATGTAAGAGTCATTTCCTTTGATTGCAAAACACAGAAGAGACCCTTACAACCATTGTGTGTGTACGTGGAGAACCTCCGTTGAACCTTGACTTTCATATTTGGGTCCATCTGCAGTACCCCCTTTTATGGCAGTGGCATATGGGGCATGGGGTGTAGAGAGCGGAGTAATGCGTTTCTCCAATGCTGAGGACAGACTGCTGCTGCTGGCCTGCCCTTCTGCTTTCTGATCGGGCGCGCCAGCCTCTCTGCCGTGTTCGAGGCCAGCAGCCATCATTTTGTCTGCCAGGCTCCTTACTGGCCTGACCCACTGGCAGTCAGAGCCAAGCTGATCTTTTCCCCTGCTGGCTGCTTACCTGGGACATATGATTGGTGGAGAAGGGCCTGCCAGAGGGGAGCCAAGACTGTCCCTCTCAGCTCCCCTGCAGGTAAGGGTCACAGTGTCAGGTCCATTCCAGAATCTCATGCCCTTATTCTCCATTCGGAACTGCAAACAGCTGTGCGTTGTGGCTAGCATGGGGCAGTGAGCAGAGAACAGGCAGGGGAAAGCCTGCAGAACTAGAAAAGGTCACTGTTCTTCTGCCCCACTCACCCACACTGCCCATCCTTTTCTAGGACCCTTGGGCCACCTGTGCAGCCCATCACCCTCCCCTCCACCCCTTTTTAGGAAACAAACCCCTGGTTTGGAGAGCCTGGTAGGTTCCCATAGCAATGGGCCTTTTAACTGTTGCCATAGCAACCAACACCCAGACCATTTAGTTGCTAGTCAACTGACAGCTGTAAGTGAATCGGATTCAGCTTAGAATCTAGGGATAGGCCGGGGGAGTCTCTTCAAAGAAAAAGACACAACCACCCAGAACGACCCAACTCCTTTAAAGACTTTTAGACAAGATCTGTGCAGACCCAGAGCCACTTTCTACCTCGGGTCACCCAACTGTGTCCCCACTCCACTCCCAACACACACAAACTCAATGAGTACCCCGAGCCTTTAAACAAGGCACCCCCCTACCTCTATTTCCTGTTCCGTCTCTTCCCAGAGGGCCCTTGGGACAAACACTTGTTTAATGTGACTCTCACCTTAGCAACTTTTTTACACATCACTCTTTCCTCTGTGCCAATGCTCTTGCTGTGTGCCATGACCCTGTCCTTGTGCCAAACCACCTATTTAAGCATTGCTTTTTGGATTCTCTGAAGTGAATGGCCAATCTCAGATCATCTTCTCTTAACCTCACCTATTTCAAATTATCCTTCCTATGTCTTCGGGGGTGTTCTCAGAGAACATTCTGTTTTATTAACCTTTGCAAAGCATAATCAACATCACTTCGTTCCTTTAAAAAAAAAGAATCAACTAAGATTTTAAAACCGAACATGCAGGATTTGAAATTACTCCATGCTTATTGATTTTTATTAGCCTGAAGATGTGATTGAACACCAGGCCTCGCATTTAACCTTCTCTCAAAGCGGGGATACTAGGTGTTGGATTCCCTTTATTCTGTAAGCAGGGGTGCCCCTCATTGCTATTATTATTTTTTTAAAAACTAGAATCTAAGATTTACTGGCCTTGGAATTCATGTAAAATAGGAGTTGGGTCTAAGCCTCCAAGGCTTGCTCAGTAGACTAGAAAAGCACGAGCCTGTCATTGGAAAGAGCATGACCTTTTTATATACCTAAGATGCAGTGCTTCTCAATGTTTTAATGACTCAGGAGGGGGGTGTCTGTGAACTGTCTGTAGAAGGCGACCTTTCAAACTAATCCCCCCACGGGAGCCCTACCTAGCTTGCTGCTGCAGGCCCCATGCAGCCCAGTAAACAGTCACAAGCTGTGTGTCCCCTTCTGTTCTGGCGGAAGGGTATATACGAGCTGAACGGCTTCTTTTTTTTTCTAATTTCCAAAAAATCTATTTATACTCTATGTCTTAACCAATGTTTCTCTACCTTTTTTTTCCATTATCACTCCTTTAAGGAGCGTGTTTAGACATTTTAATCCTAATCAACCACCGCATACATTTTAACATACATATATTTAATAGTATTTATACTTGTGTTTTATACATAAAGTGAAGTGTTTTTTTGTCCCCAAGAACAAATTTGCACAAAGAATGCACAGCATGAACGATGAAAGGTTTATAGTTTTAAAATATATTTTTTTATTTGAAGTGTCAGTGAGGAGAAGGAAAAGAAATCTATTTTAGCACTTAAATATGTGAATTATTTCCAGAATAGTTTAACACTCAACTAGTCAATTGTATCAAAATCAATTTTCCCTGAAGTAGATAGTGTTCCCAGCTACAGGCAGTCCTCATTTTGCATGGTAGTGTGGGCAGAGGAGCATACGGGGCAGGTAGCTGTTAGCTGAAGCTAAGTGACATGAGGAATCTTCTGGGAATATAGGAGGCAGCAGACACATGAGAACTGAGCCTCTCCGGAGGCCTCAGAAAGTTCCTGGGCAGAGGATAGCCTGGTCTTTCTGAGGAGACATCATCACATGTCAGATTGAACCTTCTGATTTTCCTGCTATTTCTAGACTAAGAACAATGCCTCCTAGGGTAATAGCTGACATTTATGGAGTGTAGCTTAAATGCCAGAGGTCACTCTAAGTGTTTTACATGCCTCATTTCATTTCATCCTCACAGCCCTACTCCTGTACTAACAGATAAGGACACTGTCGCACAGGGAGATGAAGTAATTTCAAGATCGCACTGGTAGTCCTATTAATTGGTGGAGTCAGGATCCAATTACAGGCAGTCTGAAGGCAGAGACCACAGCAGTTAACCACCTCTGGCATTCACACAATCCGGATACACCGAGGGCCCGGCACGGGGGACAGGGTGGGCTATATGTCTAGACTGTGATAGGAGACGCTAAAGATCTTAGCTAAAAAGTACGGAGGTTAAAAGGCTGCTGGCATTTGCTAGTAAAGCTTGGCTGTTTAACTTTATTCCTGATCCACTGCTGTCCCCTGGTGGTTTTCCTGGGAAACTCATAGGCCAAAGAGATCCAAGGGTCTAGTGAAATTATTGGGATGAAAAGAACCAGACTAAATGAATTATTTGCTCATAAGCACTTTGTACAAACTCACCTAAAAAAAGTCCCTTCCTTTTGCCCCAATCTAACAACAGTTGATCTTCCAAGGTCCACATGATTCAACTCAATAGCAAATAGGGTTGTAATGTCTGTGCCACTTAAAAGCTGATTGATATAGTACATTGATTTAAAACAGATGGTAAAATATATGCCCATGATTGTAATTGACTTTCAGAGCAGGAAATTCTAAGATTTAATTAATTTAGCCATTACTTGCTTCACCTTCATATTTCGTGTTAAGCTTCTAGGCTTTCCTGAACATGGCAGAGGGTTCCCAAAAGATCACTATGCCTCATCCTAACTTGTAACCCCCACTGCCCCCTCAAATACAGTTCCCTCAACCTTTCAGGGGTTGTTATTATTCAACTAGGTGATGCTTGCATTCCCTCCTTCTTCCCTCCTTCTTGACTGTTGGAACATGATTGTGTAAGATTAAGGAAAACAAGATCCTTTAATATAAAATAGATAAGGTCTCACTGGGGGAAAAAGGAGGAAAAAGACAGTTTCTGAAGAAGTCATGTCTTCAGTGCACTCTGGGAGCATGGAACCCCAGTTTCTGCCTTCCATAGCTCTAGGGGAACACACTCTGAAACAAGCAGGTGACCACAGCCCAAATGCAGAAGACAAGACTGATGAGTTTTTATTTATTTAAAGATACATTTCCAGGTGCAAAAAGAGACTATAAGTTAATGTGGTTAAAAAAAAAAATCAAACATCTGCTAACCCAGTGCTGCATTTAGGTAGAAAAAGAGAGACATGAGACAACTGCAGAGAACCAGCCATCCAGAGCTGAACGTCTGCTGTAGAACACCTCCTCTCCAATGAATCACTGGACACCACTGGACAGCAAGTCACTACTGAAGCAGTGGAGGCGGAGGTGTTGTCAAGAGTCAGCAGACTCCTTGGCCGAAAGCACTGAACTCAATGAGGCACTTAGAGGTGAGGAACTTGTAGAGGTACCGTCCCAGCTACATGGAAATAGAACCCATCCTCCACTGGGAGGGCCATGACCCTAGGGCAAGTCATCTGATATCCTTAAGCAACCTCCTGCCTGCTTGGGCCTTCCTTATTACAACGGCCAAAAAAAAAAAAGCAAAAAAAAAAGAAGAAGACAATTAAATCCCTACATTTGCACTCTCTCTTCTTTCCTTCAACCTTTTC
This sequence comes from Lepilemur ruficaudatus, assembly GCA_963574885.1. Classification (NCBI taxonomy): domain Eukaryota; kingdom Metazoa; phylum Chordata; class Mammalia; order Primates; family Lepilemuridae; genus Lepilemur; species Lepilemur ruficaudatus. The sequence continues at coordinate 8,808 of CAUYRT010053565.1, forward strand.
ACAAAGGATATTACAAAGATAACAGTTCTGAGCTCTCAGGAAATAGGGTCTTAAATGCTTTTAGAAGTTGAGAGGCGTAAAACAGCAGTCTTGCAATTCCTTTCATCTTACACACTGACATACTTTCAGGTCTGAATTTTTCCCTCACTTCCTCCTTCCCTCTCCCCATGCCCTCTCACCCCCGGATAGATACATTGGCACCAAATAGCTCTAGGCTTTGATCTGTATTGGGATTTCCCAGCAGAAGAGACGTTGGTCTTTGTCATCGCGAAGTTCCCACTCCACCACCAGTTTTATCTGGAAAAAGAGAAAAAGAATTGGGAAAAATGAAAGTAGGACCTGATCTCCATCCATAATTTTCCTAACTATGTATCCTACATGTAAACTGTAACAAACAAACTGCCTAATTCCTCATATTTTTCTTCTTAAATCATGCCACCATGAAGGCTGCTTAGGATGTGGGCACAGCCTGTGGCCCTGAAAGAGTGAACCAAGTTATACCTATGGTTTGGTGTTAGCAGTACCACTTACTAACCTAGTTAATTTATCCAATGTAATTTCTAAAGCATTCTTTTCCCTCTTATATCAATGGTACATAAATGGAGGCTTATATGAATAATAATTTTACATTTAAACAATTTCTCATGTATTTGGCAATCTGATGCAGCTTTTTTCCAACTGTAACCATGAAAAGAAAGTAAAAAATTACATTCTTAGGTATAAGGAAACTTTCTCATTAGCTGGAAATGAAAATGTCAATGAACAAAGGACAGTCCAAAGCAGTTTAAGGCTGTATGAATAATGTTAAGTACAACAACCCTTGTAGCAACACACTTTTGGTTAACTTCCTTAAACTACTCATTAGAGATCTCTGCCTTGACTTGTCACAGGCATACTATGAGCTGTCACTTCTAACTCTGACACTTTGCGGGTCCTTTCTTATGTGGACATTAGCTTATTTGTCATTAGTTACTACCTCTCTTTTGTACTCAAATGTTTCTTCACAATGGAACACCATTTGAGTGACAACTTCACCCAGATTCTCACTTGCTTTGTAAGTTTTTCAAGACTAGTATGCATTAACTATGGCTTCACTTTGTGCTTAAGCAGTTTGAGCTGTTTTTCAAATGAAATGTAATTGACTTAAGAGACATTAAATACCTGTTGCCTATCAGGCCCTGACCAGACTCTCTGCACACATAACTGAGGTTCAGAAATGCCCATGATTATACGGATACTCTGAAAATTAATCTATAAAGCTCTCGCTGATCTTGATGGTCTCCAACTCTCCAACATCCCTTAAACACCGACTCCCTGTATGAGTCCCTTTAGAATGTTCTTTAATTACTTGCCTCTTGTAGAAAAATAAAGGGCCAGATTGTTCCTGGGTTCTACTTGACTTCCTTTCAAGAGATACAGCTCTTTTTTCCTTATGGAAAAAAGTAATCCCTTTACTTCTTCCATTCGTATCAAGATTCATATCTTTAACACAGGCCCATCCTGCAGGATCCACCTCACAAGTGCTTGGCAAAAAAAGAGGGAGGTGAGGTGTCCAGAGGTGAGGGTGGGGGTCAGAGGGGAAAAAGGAGAGTGGAAAGAGCTACTTCTCCCCCACGGAGCTAACAAACTACTGCTCTCTTGTTGTGAGATTAATGGAGAAACCAGGATTTTCGGATAACAATGCTGAAACACTTGGATCTTAAACAATTTGGTATCTGGCCAAAATCTTTTAACATTGCACAGCCTTTGGAGTCATGAGACCCAGCTCTAAACGTAGGCTGTAATATTTCTTAGTGGAGTGGACTCTGTCCACATTACATAACATCAGAGGCTCAAATTTCTCTCACCTCTAAATAGGGTGGAGAATGAAGCAAAATATCATATGTAAAAATGGCACCTTTAGGCCCAGGCTAACCACCAGGCTACAGTGAAAGAACAAAGGGACACAATGAAAAACCCTAACACTCACACCTATCTCTGCCCTCAGGTTTCTAATCTAGTTCCAAGGCCTCCAGTGTCTTCAACAACAATGTCACTTACGGAGGGGTATTCATTCTTCACGGGTAGTTTATTCACGTAGCTATAGGTCTTGTCTTTTTGGATGGGGCAGCTGATGCCACTCTTACAACCATCAGGCTCGGGAATGGGAAAGGGAACTGGGACGCCCATTATGATGCCATGCACGAAGGCTTTGCTACTTTCAGATAGAGTATCTAGGAGAAAAGAAAGAGAGAATCAGATAGTGAAAAAAAAAAACCAGCCTATTTTCAAACCCTAAATCAAAATTTCAGATATTAATATAATCTCAAGCAACAGCATTGCTATGGCTGCAAATCATCATGCACATACCTCTTAATTCCTAAGGCCTATTTCTCTTTGTAGCTGTGCTTTACCTAGCACAGTGCAAGCATTCACTCCGAACTAGAAAAATTACTTTATACAAAAAGAAGCATCAACAAGAGTTGTTTTCTTTGTTCTTAACCTTGCTCTTCATTGCCTTTCATAGTTTCTCAGGAGAATCAAAGCTACCTTGACAAATAACCTTATCCAACAAGGCAACCCATTTTTGGAAGTAAACTTTCTGTTTACTATTTACATCAGCTTCTGTCAAAGTGTATTGCATGTCTTCAATCCACGGTCTGTAAAAACGTACCCTTTAGGAACTTGGTAAGGTTAGAAAGAAGTACATTTCTTGATAACTTCTACCTTCTATATCACAAGACGGGCAGGAGGAATAAAGGTATTATAAAATTAGGGCCATCAGAATCACAAGCTGCTATTGCAGTATTGTGGAGATCCAGAGAACTGGCTTCGTATGTTTCCTCTTATCTAGGCTGGTAAGGACTTCTGTTTAGAAGGCATTTTTTTTTTTTTTTTTTGGTTTGGAACAACAGAGGGGCCAAGGTATGGTCCAAGAGAGAAAATAGGAGGTGAATAGAGTTTTTACTAAAGAGATGATAGGAACATTGAGGTTTCTTATTAGACTGTCTATTCTAGTTCCATAGGATGGAAAATGAGGGAAGGATTCAAGGCAGATGCACTGTTCAGAAATACAGATTTCACATTGGTCTAGATTCTTGGGAATCTGAAGGTGATAAATGTACAAGAAAGTACCAAGTTCCGATAATATTTCTTGAATATTACTGGAAAAGAAAGCTCAGATTTCTCTTTTTTGTTTTTGTTTTTTTTGAGACAGAGTCTCACTCTGTTGCCTGGGCTAGAGTGCAGTGGCGTCAGCCTAGCTCACAGCAACCTCAAACTCCTAGGCTCAACCAATCCTCCTGCCTGGGCCTCCCAGAGTGCTAGGATTACAGGTGTGAGCCACCAAGCCCGGTTAGCTCAGATTTCTTGATTGTTTCTTGGGTCCCCAGTAGGTTCCCTAAACCTTACAGAGCTTGTTAAGTACTCATTGCACCTTTATTTTCAGGCAGGATGTAGGATGTAGATTTAATAGCTGAAAGGTATACTGCTTAAAATAACATTTTGGAGGAGTCGGAAAGTTTACAGAATTGGGGTCTGTACTGATACTCTGAAGTCTGTAGCTAAACAGAGCTGACGTTCTCATAAATGCCTGCTGTGCAATATGGCCTAAGACAGGACGGAGAAAAGCCAAACTGTTTTCTCCAACCTGTGGACACACGGAAATCTCCCTGTTTGCTTAAAGCCGGGGACTCTGGACAACGAGCATATGGGAAACCAGTATGAGAAGGGTGTCTAAGGGCATAGTGAATCCTGGCTTTGCACAAATAGAAAGGGAGGTCACAGAATTCCTGATTGCCAATGCCCTCCCCACACATTCCCCTGCTCATTTATGTTATGCTTTAGCATGAATCTCAGGGTAAAAGCCACTTTTACTCACTGCTGGTGAAGGTGACATTGATACTGTAAGACTGTCCTTTGCTCAGCTGGCAGGGCTGGGTGGAGCATGGGCTCACATTCACTTCCTTTATAACTCCAACCACAGAACCTACAAAAAAAGAAAAATGAATTAGAATAGGAGGAAAAATAAACCACCTAGGCTGCCCACCACCTAGTGGGAAGATGCTCTGCTCTCCCAGTTACAGTAAGCTTGATCTCCTCTGACTGCTTTCCTGGGATGGAATCTTTAAGACAATGTCCAGTGCAAAGTCAGAATCTTGATTCATCTTACTGCTAAAATCTTAGCCTGTAAATGACATGAAAAGGGAGCTGGCTGGCTTTTTGACCAAGAGAAAGTTAATATTTACCAAACTAAATAATATCCCAAGACCATATCCACAAAAGATTGTATTTAAGGGATTAAACTACAACCAAAGAAACTCCAAATGTTCCTAGATTCTTGTCTTGCCTTCTGAATTGTAAGGGGTCACACTTTAAACTTAAACCTTGAAAATGTTTGCTTCAACTTTCCTTTTGATTAAAATATTCCTGTTTTCCCCTTCATGTTCTAGTACATGAATAAACATGTAAATTTTATGAGAGTTGTTCACTACTGGAAAAAGTACATTTCTATGCAAAAATATCCCGAAGGCAAACCTGGGGCCTGAAATTCCAAGAAGGAAGATCAGAATGAGTTTCATCATCTTTCCACCCAAAGTTCTACAAGTGCAAATGCTGGTGTAGGGAGTCCAGTATTATTTGTTGGAAAGTCTGCAGATCTTGGAACAGACAGAACCTCTTTGGAGTTCCTGGCTCCAGGAGGTTTTAGCTCTCGAGTTATTTATTTTCAGACCCTAAGGAAATTGCACCTTGGGTAGCAAGGATGCAGGAAAGCCAAGGCATCTGAAGAAAACATCTCACAGAATGGGTTTTGTTATCCTTGTTTTAGGGGTTAGAAAACAGAAGAGCAGAAAGGTTACAGTGACTTGCCCAAGGTCACATCCCCTGGAAGGGGCAGATCCAGGACTCAGGGGTGAGTCTGACTTAGAAGTCTTTGTCCCTGGAACCTGAAGGAAGCTTTAAACACGTAGCCATAGTGACAAAGGGAAGGAGACCCCAAAGAAAATCCTGACTAGGAACTATATGAAGACTTAGGATGAAGATTCAGAATCAAACTCAACCAAAAAATCCTTTTCAGGTCCCTTGATTCAGCCTCACCTCTCTGCCCGGCACTACTCTTCTCTTTCTATCTTAGATGCTCAGGCCCCATATCCTTTGTGATTTTCAGTGATGAAATATCTTCTGCCCAGATTTTATACCCTTTCCACGAACTCCTGGCAAATCCTTTGCCCAGTATTTGTTCTTCTTGGGATCTCTTCATTATTTTGCCTCAAACTGGCTTCTTAGAGAAATAAACAGTACCCTTAAGGGTGTGGGTAAAACAATGAAAAGTGTCAGAATATCCAGTCTTGGCTTTTTAAATTAGGCTGATTTCAGAAGCCCACTCATTTCCGAGTAAGTGGAGTATCGAATTTAAGAGGAACTACCGGTTTAGTCCTTAACAGAAGAATGACTTAAACAGAGGAACTACCTACCACCTCTGAACTGGGAATGACCTTCCACTTCCGAACTGGGAGCTACACCATCTCCACTGCACGTCTGCGTTGTCTTGAGTTATTTAGTCATGTTCTTTGAGGGAAAAAAATCTAAAAGGCTCACTTACCCACTTATGAGTCATGAAATATTTTGGCTCAAAAGATAACAGGCAGTATCTCAAATCTTGCCTAAGGTACCAGGCAAGATTTTTCCAAGAATCAAGGTGATAAAGAGGAGGACAGAGATTGAGATCTTTATACTTCTGGTAAAGGCTTAGGGCCCAAATGAAACTTAACTCCCAAAAGGGCCATTTCACATAGCCAAGGTGGCAGAAGTACGGTGGGGTAAAAGAAGATACTGCTACATAAGTCTAGGTTTCTTTTCCTCTGAAGTACTTACTTGGCTATAGCTCCTGGGAATAATATGTTGGCAAATATTGCATATGTTTAAAAAATAACGGTCAGATATAGGAAAGTACTAAGGAATAGTCAGAAATGGGATTAATCTGATTTGCTTGTGTTGTTTCTAAGCAGTTTCAAAATTGATTTATGACTCACAAACTAGTTGTAGCTCAGGAGTCCTCTGACAGAGAACAAAGCACTGAGGAATAACACTAGACATTCTCTACAAATCTCTGAGCTAACACTCTCTCTAAAAGGAGCTAAAAACTGTTCACATTTGATAGGTAAAGAGGAGCTGAGCCAATTACAAAGTATCTAGAGCCAGCTCCCCTGCTCTATATCCTGGGAGGGCCATAGCAGGGAAAGGCCACCTCCCATCCCAAATACAGGATTTTAAAGCAGCACACAGGTGCCACAAGCGATGACTCAAGTGCTACTGTTTCCACGTGGAATCTCGAGACTGGCTGCTCTCAAACTGTTTCCACCTCTCCCCCACCATCTTTCAATCTCGCTCTAGTGTCTCCCCACTCTGTGGTCTCCAAACTTTGACTGTACACCCCTACCAACGGGAATAATTGTAAGCACACATGCACGCTACACAGATGTATACTCCACTTTGGAAACCGGTGTTCTCTAAAATAAGCATCTCTGAGGCAGAGTGTGTCCTTATATTTTCCTTCTTTTTCAATCTCAATCTAACCAAGGACAGAAGTGCTATTTGTATACAATAAATGCTTGAGCAAAAAAGGCTGTTTAAATACAAGTCTTTAAAAATCCCATTTCCTCATCCAGCTGTCCTGAATCCGGACAGCTGAATGGGAGAGAAGGCAAGTGGACTGTCTGGTAACAATGCCCATAACAGTGTAAGTTAAGTTCCGCCCTTCAGCCATCAACGCTGAGAGGCAGACTCTGGAGCCTGATGTTCGGGTTTGAATTCTCCACTAGCTCTGCTACTTGCTGTGTAAGCTCAAGGCAGGATAACTTAACCTCTCTGGAGGTAATCATAGGTTAGATGAGCTAACATACACATAGCTTAGATAAGTGTTTGGAACACAGTAGTGACACGTAAGTGTTTACTGTTATCGTTTTATCCAGATTTAGTCCATGAATTTAATCTAGAACAGCTTAGCTGCTCCTGGGTAGGTTAGCAAGTTCCCTTTTTTTTTTTTTTTTGAGACAGAGTCTCACTCTGTTGCCCGGGCTAGAGTGAGTGCCATGGCGTCAGCCTAGCTCACAGCAACCTCAAACTCCTGGGCTCAAGCGATCCTTCTGCCTCAGCCTCCCAAGTAGCTGGGACTACAGGCACGCGCCACCATGCCCGGCTGATTT
>CAUYRT010053566.1:0-32856 GCA_963574885.1 Lepilemur ruficaudatus
CCCTTTGAGCACCATAGTGTTAATCAGTCAATACCAGTTTGATGGCGAGTACAAGTGGGGCCCATTCTTCAGGTCTTGTGCGACCTCAGAACTTCACATATTTGAATGTGGCCATCATTTCTGTCAATCTGAAAAAATTGCAAACATCAGAATCTAGATTTAAAGAGTTATTCAAGCAAAAACTGGGAATAGCCATCTACAGATTCCAGAGAAATACTGTCAGGGCTCCAAAGTTAAAAGTTAAGATCTTGATTACATAGGAAGAAAACAATGGAATTTAACAGGATTACAACATTTACTATACAAGGCCGGTTTATGAGTTACCTCAGTTTAATTAGTCACACTTTGGTTTTTACCCCCCCCCCACAGGGCTTGTTTTCATTTCCTTTCTGATTTAAAAAGGTACATTTAACACTCCATCTTAGACAATATGATGGTCATGAAGTCTTTGTGTGAGAGAAGTAAGAAGGAAGTTTATCTATAATGAAGATCAGTAGTGAAGAAGGAAGGGGTCTTTAGAACCTTTAGTCATTTACAGCATTTTACAAAACAATGTTGGTAAGGAAGAAGGCAGATCTACAAGTAGAGAAACAAAGGTTACAGCTGCTTAGGTTGTAACTGCCTGTCACATTACTCAGGCCCCATGATCACATTTCTTTAAGGCTCAAAATAATTTATAGTTCTAATAGCTTAGATTTTAAATTACTTACTTTCACCCCAAATCTCCTTCTCAGACCCTCTGTGAGACAGACCTTAGCCAAAAGTATATTGATAACCTCATCTCTGTAACACCCTGCTCTGACTGGTGGGTCACAGTGGCATTTGAGTCTCCTGGAATTAGTGTCAGTTCAGAGCCAGTGTCCACTTTTCCCTGAAAAGTCTGATTATTTTTTTTCCAGTGCACAGATACACTGGTAATTGGCCATAGATTCCTTTGGAGAAGGCTAGAAGAAACATTAACGGTATAAATTTTTGGCACTGTACCAAGGTCCTTCCTTAAGGGAATCTACCCTCCCATTCATTGGATGGGTTCTGGGTCTATAAGCTGCTTCAAGTCTGGGAATCGATTAAGGGTTTATGACTCTCTGTTTTTATGATTTAGGTTAGACTTTTGTTCACTTGACTGAGAATATTTCTGCTTATCAAGATCAAGTAACAATTTAGTAGGCTTCCTATCTATTTTACTTCTAGGAACAATATTATCAACTAGCAAATGTCATAGGTCTGTGCCAGTCAGACTTTTTTGATTGCTGCTTTGACTCTTCTATTCATTACAGGAACCATGCCCACCTTGCCTTTGGCAATTGAATGTTGACACTTGGTCCCTGCCACTCTGGGATCCAATGACTTCCAGACTGAGTTACTGGATCCCATAGGACATTGTCCCAATGGGACATTAGGCAATACATTTAGATTTACCAATTCAGTAGCAGCAGGTTCTAGTATAAATTCTGGTCTACAGAGAGGAGCAATTACAAAGCTCCTCAGGATGCTGGAGCAATGCTGGGAATTTGATTTGCATTGTAATTCAGCCACTTGTAGGATGAGACCCTGGGTTTGGTTTTCAGCAATGTCAACCTTATAGCTACAGGAGATAAGGATCAATTTCAGGGCAGACACAGAAAATTTCAAGTCATTTATATAGTACTTGACTTGGGAATTCAAATCTGTGAGTTTATTCTCTTTTTTCCTCACTTTGTCCAGTGACATTAGAAATATTCAGCTAATCTCATAATACTCATTAGTTTGACATAAATGTTCAAAAGTGTCATATACTTGGTCTCCCTAATCCTTGCATATTTTTTTAAATTTCAAAATATTAATGGGGAACAAATGCTTTTGCTACATGGATAGCTTTTATAATGCTTTAGTCAGGGCTACAAGTATGCCCATCACCCAAACAGTGTTCATTATACCATTAGGTAGGCTTTTACCCCACTCTGCCTCCCCGCTTCTTGATTTCCAACAATTTTTACGTATTTCTGTGCCCATGTGTGCCCATAAATTAGTTCCAAATTATTACAGAGTGCATGAGGTGTGTTTTTCCATTCTTGAGATACGTCACTTAGGATAATGGTCTCCAGTTCCATACAAATTGCTGCAAAAGACATTATTTTTTTATGGCTGAGTAGTACTCCATGGTATATGGAGTACTATGGTATATATATATGGTACCATGGTATATTTTCTTGATGTGCTATTGACTTTGGTTTTCTAGTATTATCTTAAGGGTTTTTGCATCTATATTCATAAGGGATATTGGTCTGTAATTTTCTTTTTTGTGTGTCCTTTCCTGACTTTGGTATCAAAGTGATACTGGCTTCATAGAATGAGTTGGGGAGGATTCCATCCTTCTCCTTTTTTTGGTTGGAAGATTTTTTTTATTACTGCTTCGATCTCCCTGCTCATTATTGGTCTGTTCAGGGGGTCTATTTCTTCTTGATTGAGTCTTGGGAGGTTGTGTGTTTCCAGGAATTTGCCCATTTCCTCTACATTTTCCAGGATATGTGCATGGAGATTTTTATAATACTCCCAGATGATATTTTGTATTTCTGTGGTATCAGTCATAATACCTTCTTTTATGTTTCTGACTGTGCTTTTTTGAGTCCTTTCTCTTTTATTCCTGGTTAGTGTAGCAAGAGGTCTATTGATTTTGTTCATCTTTTCAAGGAAACAACTTTTTGTTTCATTGATCATTTGTTTAGTCCTGCTCTGACCTTTGTTATTTCTTTTCTTCTGCCAGCTTTGAGTCTGGTTTGCTCTTCCTTTTCTAGTTCCTTGAGATGTGGCATTAGGTTGTTTTGTGATATTTATGTCTTTCTGATGTAGGCATTGAAGGTTATGAATTTTACCCTTAGGAATGCTTTTGCTGAATCCCATAGAGTGATAGCTTGTGTCACCTTTGTCATTCAGATTGAAGAATTTTTTGATTTCTATATTAATTTCATTATTGACCCAATAATTGTTTAGCTGCAGGTTGTTTAATTTCCATGACTTTGTGTAGATTTGAGTGTTTCTCTTGGAATTGATTTGTAGTTTTATTCCACTGTAATTTGAGAAGATAATGGTATAAATTCAATTTTTTTAAATTGTTGAGACATGTTTTGTGGCCTAAGATATGATCAGTCTTGGAGAGTGTTCCATGTGCTGATGAGAAATATGTATATTCAGTAGTTTTGGAGTAGAATGTTATGTAAATGTCTGTTAGATCCACTTGTTCTAGAGTCCAATTTAAGTCCAGTGTTTCTTTATTTATTTTCTACTTCTATGATCTGTCCAGCTTTGTAAATAGGGTTTTGAAATCCCTGGCAATAGTGATGTTGCTGTCTATCTCTTTGCTTAGATCTAGTAGAATTTGCTTTATGAATCTGGGAGCTCTTGTGTTAAGTGCATATATATGTAAGATTATTATGTCTTCTTGTTGAATTGTTCCCTTTACAATTATATAATGACCATCTTTGTCTTTCTTTACCATTATTGATTTGAAGTCTATTTTACCTGATATGAGAATGGCTAAACCTGTCTCTTTTGCTTTCTGTTTGTCTGGAATATTTTTTCCATCCCTTCACCTTGAATCTGTGTAAGTTCTGGGTTAGATGTGTTTCCTGGAGACAGCAGATATTGGGGTTGTGGTTTTTCAACCATTCAGCCAATTTATGTCTCTTGAGTGGGGTATTCAGACCATTAATGTTCAGTGATAGAATTGGTATGTGGGATGCTGTTCTGTTTATCATGCTGGGTAGTACCTTATTGCTTTGTTTTCCCTCTTGTACTACTGTTTTATATGAGCCATGAGACTTAGCTCTTGATGAGTGTCTATTGTGCTGGTCCATGTATAATGCAGTTCTGAGTATTTTCTGCAGAGCAGGTATGGTCAGGACAAATTCCCTCAGTGTTTGTTTGTCTGGAAAAGTCTTTATTTCTCATTCATATATGAAACTTACTTTTGGCAGAGCCTGAGACCCTTGACAATGGCTGCATGAGCATGCTTCCCAAGTTCTGGGTGGGCAATGTAGGCTAGTGACTGAGCTTGTGACTGACACTCTTTGGGATCTTAGGCTTAATCTCCTTAGGCTTTATGAGGGCCTTGATGATAGCTTCAGCATGGCCTTGGCATTGTTGGCTTGCATCTTCTTCAGGTCCTTCTTGTTGTGCTTATTGACAAACATATGTTCCTCAGAAACTTGGGGTCCACCCTTTAAGAGATTCATATCTTGTGATCAGGGCTTCTTGATGACATTTCTGTGCCACTTTCAGGACTGGTTGTGTGTGATGTGGTTCTTTGAGTTGGCCATGTCTGCATTGTAACCCACGGTTGCCAAAGTGCCTGGAATCAGAAGAGAAAGAAGCTGTGGTGCATCATGGGAAATCTAATCCTTGCATCTTATAAGTGTTTGATTAACAGTAGCCAATAGTCATATTTTGTGTCAGATTTTATTGGCAGATTACACCATGGGCTTTCAGTGTTCTCTTTACCATTGAAAATAGAGTCATTGGTGTCTTCAAATCTATCAAAGAGCTAATTTAAGAAACCCCAGAACAAATTAAGAAGATTGATCTTTAAAATTCTGTTCCTCTACAACAACTCTCAATACCAAAATCTGCAGGGTGGGCTGGCAGCCTGGAGACCCAGGACAACTGATATTCTAGTTTGAGTATAAAGGCAAACTGCTGTAGGACCATGAAGAGCCAATGTACATGAGCCAATGAAGGCAGTTTGTTGAAGAATTCTCTCTTGCTTGGGGAAGCTAGTCTTCTTGTTCCATTCAGGCCTTCAGCTGATTGGATGAGGATTACCCTCATGAAGTAGGGACATCTACTTTACTCAAAGGCCTTGAAACTCACCAATTTAAATATTAATCTCATCTTAAGCACTCTCACAATGACTTCTAAAATAATGTTAGACCAGATATCTGGGAACTTTATGGCCCAGCCAAGGTGACACATGAAATTAACCATCACACATAGTGATACGTTACTGCTGATTTCCTGACCTTCCAATGCTGCTCCCACACTAACACTAGGGTGACCCATCTTGAGAGTCATTCCTGCTTAAAACCATTCAATAATTACACATTTCCCAAAGGACAAAAAGCCACACTTCTTAATATTAACATTTAAGCCTCCTCTATTTCCCACCTTGCCTCAATCTTTCTCTCCAGCTGTACTTCCTGCCACTCAGAACTACTCTTATCACACCATTGTGCCTTAACCCTACACCAGTGTATAAAACTATTTATATTTCTTGCAACATACCAAATTTTAATGCCTCCACGTTCCTTACACATGCCCCATTCTGTCATCCCCAAATATATTTGCTTGGACAACATGTCTTTGAAATCCCAGAACTATCTTAAACATCTCCTCCTCCGAGATGCCGCTGCTGACACCCCCGTCAAAGTTATCTCTCCTTGATGTTACTATTGAATGATGCCACTATAGCCCCAAGCTTATCACACAGAATTTCCCTTATTTTCTTTTTGTGGCTCACTCACCTACTGGATTAGAAGCTGTATTATGTTCAGGAACTATTTTTCTTTGTTCTTTCAGTGTCTTGTGTAGTGTCTGATTCCCATCAGTGCTCAAAAATTGTTTTATGGAGTGTATGAAAGAGGAGAGATTTAATGAAGGAAGAAGTTGGGGCTCAATTTGGTAGTCAGTGGGGAATCACTGAAAGTCTTAAATAAAAATCTCTTCTTGAGAGAGCAATGATTTATTCTTTAGGGTGACTAATTTGTCAATGATGGGGATAAGGAGTAGAGAAAAGTGAGGAAAAGAAAAAGAAGCAAGGAGGCTAAGAGGGTTATTGCAACAGTCCAAGGATGATGTAAGGAAGAGTTAAAATAGTTAAATGCAGTAGGGATAGGAAAAATTATGAGATAGTAAAGATGTGACTATGCTTGTAATTAATGATACTTAGAAATATTCTTTTTTTTATAGCACAGAGTAGAATTGGATTTCCTTTGGCCCCTTTGACGTTATGGCCATGCAGTTTTCTTTGGCTTGTAAGATATGATTGGGAATGTTATGTGCCACCTCCAAACAGAAACTCTAAAAACTAGCACATGATCTGCCACATGATGATTTTAATGCCTCAGTGATCATGGATTCATATGTCAGGATGGAACCTCTGCTAGCCTTGTTCCCTGATAGACTAGGCTGAGTAAAGTTCCTGTGCCAACCTGTATCAGACATGTAATGTGAGAAATTAACTTCTATGTGTCAAGCTATCGAAATTGTGGAATTGTTTATTATCAGAACAAAATCTAGCTTGTCTTTACTTATCAGGATTCTACTACTGAAGGAGGAGTGCATGTAAAAAATACTATAATTTATCATGAGGGAGTTTGAATGTTTAGCATGAGTGACTGATAGGCTGCCATATAAGGTTGTTCATGGTGTACACTTCACAACTGTAAAGTTCTTATTTATATCCCAGTCTATCTGAATTGTAGTCCACACAGTGATGCAGTGTGTAACCTGTACAGATGTACACAGCAGTCCTGGCAATGATTCTCCCAGAAAAAAATATTTATTATCCACTGACTTCCAAACGATATTTTGAGTGCTGGGAATACAAAGTAGAGTTGATCACTATCTGTGATATGGTCGGAGACCAGCACAATGTGGCAGGTCTTCTGATAGAGGCACTATGTACAGATAGAAAAGAAAAGCAATCAGCTCTGTTAGGAGTAGTTGAGCTGGGGTTTAAGGATAACTTAGAATTGTTCATGCAGACTGAGTCATTTTAAGAAAAAGAAACATATATAAAAGTATATGGCACATTGGGGAAAAGGCAACAAATCCATGTGGCTGTGGTTTAGGTATGAATTTTGGAGGTAAGTGGAAATGGTAGGAGAAAAGTTTGGAAAGTTAAATTGGGGTCATTAAGAAAAATTTATACTGATAATTTCTGGAACAAGAGTCCTAGAAGCTTTTAGATCAGATGAGCATTGTATTTGAGTTTTATGTTTGAAAAAATATTAACAGGGAATTTCTATCATATCATTGATAGAAATAAGGATATTAGATCTAAAAAGGAAGCTGATACATTAAGCTTGTGATCTTTTGATTAGTATTTTCTTATTTAAAAGATTATCATTTACAAAAAATAAACTTGAGAGAGTATGTTAATTTTGTTAATACTAATTCCAAGTATCAATCCACCTCCATTATTGGTACTACTTTGAAATTTTATCAGCTTGAAGGTGGCTTGAAATACTTGCACCATCAGTTAGAACTGGGAGGCATGTGTGTCATGCAAAGATTACCTCTGTTGTAAGGTGACTTGATTATGTAATCATGCACAGCCATAACAATACCACCCAGGGCTAGAGAACTTTTTGAGAACTTGTAAAAAGCAGAGGTCACCCAATTATAATCTGAATTTACAACTTCTCTGGAGAGCAAAGTCCCTTTGGATGAGCTTTGTGTCCTGTCTTTTCTGGTTTTCGGCTTTTAAGGTCTTTCCTATGGTGACATTTACCATGACAGATTGCACCTCTATCACAGGCCATGCTTTCTGGTTAATGTTTGGCGGTTCAGGTATTACTATAAAATGCTGGTGTCTAGATCTGCTGCATCAACTGAATTTAAAATAAAACCTTTAGCCATTTCCCCCCATGATGAAACTACTGCTTTTTGCCCTGTGCAGCCCATTAGATACTCTTATTTATAATCTTTTCAGATATATCATTCAATGTTAACAGTTTTAACCACCCAATACTTCCTCAGCTTTGCCAGCACATAGATAACTATCGGACAATAAGAAACGTCCTAGTGATGGTGCAAATGACCATCACAGCAGCACAGCTGGTCCCTGAAAATTCTCATCTCACTATGAAAATCCACTAAACTTTAAAGCCTTTACACATTGGTGAGGAACTAATGAAAGTACAGCCTTCAGAGTGAGGGGAAAATCAGAGAGTTATAAATGGCCTAGTGAGACATACATGTCAAAGTAGCTGCCAGATGTTGGCATATCCAAAGTCAAAGGAGAACTTGATTTGAATTGTAATTTGTTTGAGGAGAAAGAATGACAATAATTTCCTACCCAAAAAATTCTTGTTCCGGAGGCTCTACAGAACATTCTTCTAAACAGAGAAATATTTGTGCTAGGGAATCAAGTGCCTGGCACAGGGTAATCACTCAACTAACATTAGCTATCCTACTGAACTGAGAAATACAATGAAGTTTTCAAGTTGAACTTAAAATCAAGTACTCCATTGGCTTTTGTACTAATTAACATACAGTCTTTGATTCAGGCTATACATTTTTTTTAAATCCTGCCATATTTAAAATGCAATGGGAACATTCCCCTTTGCGTTGATAATGCTGCAGGTGGCAAGGTAGGACTGCCCACGTCTGATAATATATGTGTTCCCCAACCACGTTCAGCAGAGTGATTTTGGAAAATGTGATTTAACTAAAAGTATCTCTAGAACTAGGATACCAAACCTTTTCATAATGAGATTGACCATTTTGCAACCTCTAAGACTAACTATAGTTATAGTCTTAGGAGTGTGCAACCTATTCCAGATAGCTGACCAGGTTTCTTACTTAGAAAACATTATCTCATTTGATTTTCTCAACAGTCCTATGAGGTAGGTATTCTTACTTATTATTTTTTTTTACATAGGAGAAAACTGAGATTCAAAAACTGACCCCATCACACAGCCCTTAATCAGCGTGCTGTGATTTGAATCCAGACTGATGGAATCACTGCATTTTTAATCACCAGGATCATGGCCTTCTCACCAGTGCAATTTAGGTATGAGTTTTATTTTTCTCTTTTCATTATTCTATGCATCAAGAGGCTTCACAAATATGATTCCTTAGACTATCTGAATGATTGAGTGAACCTCAATGAAAGGGTTGTTAGGTTTCTCTGAAACACCCTTTCTTTGATAAATCTCTCAAAGGGAATAGTCCAAGGATAATAAATTGAGGCATCTCGGGACTCATGGGAATTTACCTCCGTGATTGATGGAATGAGCTTGCTGTCACCTGCATACATAGTAAATAAAGCCGTGGAAATGCATGAGATTGCCACCTGAAAATTGACATTGGTTTGTTCATTTTCTTAGGGGAAGAATACAATTGAAATGAAGGGAGCTGAGGGGAACCATAAGAATGATTGATAGAAAGATACAGAGTTTAGATTAGGAAACTAGAAAAGAGAATGGAAAGTTTTATTATTATTACAGTACAGTTTCTTCAAAATATACCAGCACCTTTTCCTTAGTATAATAATGTAGATAGCACTTTACTAGGCCCCATGGAAAAGTCAGAAACAGAGAAACACACAGAGAGAGAAACAGATATGCTGTGTGCCTCAGGGAGCTAATAATTTAATTAATGGATTAAAAATTAATTGGTACTGAGTTGAAGGGCATGCACATGAACGGCGTAGGTACAAGTTCATCTCCCAAGGCCATCTTTGCTAATCATTTCATATAATTTGTCTCTAAGTAAATGGGCCTACTAAGAAAGAAAACCCAAGCTCTCTTGATCAGGAAGGGCTAAGCACGATGTGAAATGCAATGTGTCAAAGGTATTCAGGCAAATCATTCTTTAATATACAAATGAAAGAAAACAAAGGCAAAAGATGATCTTTTATTATATGGCAAAGAAAAGCAGATAATTAATGATCAAAGTGGCTGAGAATCTCGGTGCCTTTATTTACCTCAGATTTTAATAAAATAATTTTAAAAATTGATAACTAAGGAGAGATATTCACCTGGGGTTATTTAAATATGGCTCTTTCAGCTTTATAGTTTGCCTCAAAAATGTGCTTACCCTTAATTTGTAAGTGACATAAATTGCAGTCTGGTGAGTCTGAGATGATCATCAAGTTGTCTTCTGAGGAGGGAAAGGGCTTGGCCAACTCTTTAGAAATTGATCAGGTCTCAACTTCCAAATGACAGTTACGTGGAATTGATAAGGGAGTGGAGTAAGCATTACATAAGGAGGAAATAATGGGAAGTGAATGATTCAAAAGAGAAATAAAAATAGTCTCTCTAAAATTCAGTGAAATAGGAGCATAGCAATTTCTAACAAACCATGGCTTTGGATCCCTATGAAAAAATTGTGAACATTCCCCTTAAGGCACTTCAAACTAGAGAGAATCGTGGTTCTAGTAAAGTCTTTTCTAATTAGGTGTTCTGTATCTCACTGTAGGGGGTGGAGTTAGCTGTACCCTACTCCCATGTCATTTCCAGCATTTAATTCCAATTGGACAACTTTAGTGTGGGATCACACTTTTATTCTTTAAAGTCCCAACTGTTAAGTGCTTACCAATAACCTTGGGCTTATTGTCTCCTCTGAAAATACTTTCTTTTCCAGAATAATTCCCACAGAGTGACTTGGCTCAGGGCCTACATTTCACATGGTAGGCATTCAACAAATGTATGTTGAGTATTTTTGAAGGAAAAAATCCTGGCCATACTTGGAGAACATCTCTCTCCTACTGAGACTTCCCAATATAAAATCTGTCCTCATAGTCTGCATGACAATGGGTAGGTTGAGAATTAAGATTCAGAATTCTGTTAGTAGCCAAGCCCTTTGCCATTTAGACTGTTACAATTCATATTCTCACTTGAATTTTGGGCAAATAATGACTGCCACTCAGGTTTAATGACAGTTTCACTTGGAAGTGTTCAGAAGAAAAAGGTACCCTTAAGCACAAAATAATGTTCTCTCTAGATTACTATGATCATCTGAGAACAGAAGATGAAAAGGGAAGACTCTGGTAGTGTGAGCTATTTATCACATGTCAATATATAGCTTTTCCTTTCTAGACACAGGATATCACAGAGGCCTGGCCAAATTAGGTTAGGAAGTTCTAACCACAGAAGTGTGCATCTGTAAGCAAACAGATGTGATATTTTATTGCATACACTTCTGCCCAGAGGAAGCTTCAAAGACTCCTCATATGCTGGGCCCGATGAAGGCTTTAACATCTTACCAAGGAGCATTTTATGTCTGGACAAATGTCTTCCATTAATCCTTGAAGACTGTATATACACATTGCCTTTCCATAGCCGAGATTTAAAATTTCCTTGTATACCCTATAGTGTCCTTTTTTATTATTTTTGAATTAGTATCAGTTAAATGCCTTGACTTAAAAGTGTTAGTGAAAAAATTGGCAGAACTTTATTTGAAGAAGAAGGATGCCAAGAGACATGAGACACAGTGACTTAAAATCAACCTCAATCCCAGGTACTTGCTAGGTTTTGTTCAATGAGACAATGATTTAAAGTGAAATGTGTGAAACTCTTGATTAACCACAGATTCAATCATAATATCTAGAAAGCTTTAAAATGAGGACAAAAATATTTTTAGGTGGCTCAGAATTTAAATGCATCTATAAAAACATACACATAAAATTCATTCCTTGGTTAGTTAGTTAAAAGCCTCAGCATATCAGAGAGAATGACAGTAATCTAAAAATTCAAGGGAAAAAATCGGAAGTTAAAGTTCATCTAGGCAACTTAACTTAGATGATCTGTCTGATATCAACACTTCTGCTATTTCCACTATGCATGTGACTATATTTCCTCATGTGTAAAAGTGGGCTAATATCCTCTTCACAAGGATTAAGGAGACGACATATGTTTAGCATCTAGAGCAGTATGTGACATGTAGTAGATGTCCACAAAAATGTGATGATAGTAGTACTAGTGGTGGTTATTGCTTTTAAAGGAAAAAGTGCCAAAAAAACTTGCCTCCTGAATGGCCCTAGTATAATACCCTGAGTTCTTTAAAGGAAAAAATAACTGTTGATGTGGAGTAAAAACTAATTATCTTACAAATCTGTATGTACTTAACTTCTTGCATAAACAGATAACTTCACCAATAGATTTGGTCACACGTCATAGGTCACAGTTAAGTGTTGTCTGAGTGGAGGATATTTTGTAGTGGTGCATAAAAAGGAAGAAAGGAAATTATAGGCACTTCAAAAATTTTATCACAGTGACTAGAAAGCATGAGATTAACTGCCCAATAAACAAACCTTGGTAATTCTACCCATGGGCTAGAATATGAAGTACAACCTGAAATCAGGGAAACTTAGTGTAAACCAAAAACAAACCCCAAAACACATCTTATATGAGCACATGCATGTGCTTCTAGGCACTTATATTTTAGCTCAGGATTGAATGATGATGTTTTAGCAATGCCCACCATTTTTAGAGGTCTCTTATATACATGATTGTGTTACGACAGCAGTAGAAAGAGAGGAAACTATCGAAAAGGAAGATTGGTTGAGATGAGAAGCTTATAATAGTTTACTTTTAAAGGGGCACAAGAAGCAGGTATAATATCCTGTTGTGCACCGTGTCCCACTCTTTCAGCTCTACAACTATCTAGAAGAAAAAGTGGCCTAGAAAGAGGGTTATTCATTCTCCAGGGGGCAAAAACTTCTCCTGTTTTTATGCAGTTTCTCTTACACAGCAAACTTTTCTTTTATGGAAAAAAACAGACCATTTCGTTTTATAAACATGCACATATATGCATACACACACACCCAGACCATGAACAAAGTAGCTGGTAATAACTCCAAGAAACAATGAATAGATTATCAATGCTACATGTTTCCCATGTTCAATCATTTTTGGCAATTGCTATTTATGTGGTAGTGACTTAAAGGTAATACTGAACTATTTAGCCCAGCAAGTTGCAAATTGGTATTTAATCCTAACAGCTTGCAACACATTCATCTTTAAAATGAACAGCAGCATCTTATTCCCTATGTCTATCCTGAGGAAATAAAGCAGCAAAGATCAGCAGAAAGTTTTCCATCTGTGAAACATGGAAGAGAAATATCTCTTCACTGCTTTAGATCCAACCCAAACAATGGCATAGAATCCAGTTTCTCAAGATCTTTTCACCTTCCTTCACACAGCCATATTGGGTAATTAAAGAAAAAACAGATATAGAAAATTGCTCTGAGAACATTAAATTAATCCTCTGTGAAATTTCATTATTTTGCCCATAAATGGCATGGTGGGTGTTATAAATGTAGGCAGATAGAATTAGCTGCCATGTAAATTTTTTAAAAAACTCATCACCGAAAAAGATTTGCAGATATGGAGACACCATGAATGAATGTGGGTTTTGATCTTTGATTGAATATATGCCTCACACACAACTGTCTGAGCATTTTACACAGTAATAGAGGGAGAAAATTTCCCATTAGCTCTTGCATCAAGCTTTTAGTTCAAGAAAAGAGTATCAGTAATGAAACCAGGTCTTAACCAATTTGATTTTTCATCAAAGGGTTGAACTAACAAATGAGTTAGGTAAAGCCCTTACTACTTTTTTTTCACCAGGTAGGGAGAAGGAAGCATTGATAGATGAGCCTAAGGTATTCCAGAATATACTCACTAAATAATAAACATCAATTCCTTCCAAATAAATAAAGAATTAATTCTCATGAAATTTACCAAAGCTAACAGTTAGGAAATGCAGGTGCTAAGGAAGAGAAGTGAAACCTCAGCAAAAAATAAATAAATAAAAAATTGTAGTAACCAGTGGAGATCAAGATTGACAAGTCATTGGATAGAAATCTCAGAGAAAATGCCTTAAAATATAGCAAGGGCAATGTTTAATTAAATATGAACAGAATCTATTGCAATTTTAAACATTTCCAAAGATGGGAAAAGGTGCCTGCCTAAAACTTTTAAGATCCATTGATATGAGCTGGGCCACATGCCTATAATCCCAGCTTCTTGGCAGGCAGGAGGATCCCTTAAGCTCAGGAGTTCAAGACCAACCTGGGCAATATAGGGAGACGCTTATCTTAAAAAAAAAAATACATTGAGATGTTGATGCTTATCTCTAGTAAAAGCATTAAACCTACCCTAGAATTAGCATCAATGGTAGAAAAGTGTGTGTGTTCAGCCCTGTTCATACCTAGTGTTTTAAACATACATCCTCCAGTATTTACTTTTTTTCAATAGCATAAGGCATGTCTTCTATATTTTTAAGGTTTCTAAACTTATTACTACATAAAACAATTTTGACAACATTTTGTGGCATAAAAAAAGAAGCAGATTCTGGGAAGATGAAGGAGCAGGGAGCACCGGGCATCTGTCTACTCACCTAGACAACAATTGCACCGGCAGAATCTGTCTTACATAATTATTTTGGATCTCTGGAGTCCATTGAAGGCTTGGATGATAAATTATGGTTAATTTCAGTCAATTTCAGCTCTTGGCATAGAAGTAGCTACCCATCTCCCACCCCTCAGCCATGTGACAGGCAGCTGTGTGTATGTTCCTAGAGCAACTTGAAAACAGCTTGTGGGTGATAAGATGGGGAAAAAGGTCCATAAAGCAGTGCTAGTGGAGAAATTTATAACTATAAGTGCTCATATTAAAAATAAAGAAAGATCTCAACCTAACATTACAACTTAAGGAACTGAAAATAGGACAAACTAAACCGAAAGCTAGCCAAAGTAAGGGAACAACAAAGATTAGAGCAGAGATAAACAGAGAAGAGAAAACTCAATGAAACCAAGAGTTTGTTCTTTGAAAAGACCAACCAAATCCCTAAAATCAGAGATGAAAGTGGAGACATTACTGGCAATTCTACAAAAATAAAAAGGATTATAAGAGAGTACTATAAACAACTGTATGTCAACACATCAGATAACCTAGACGAAATGGACAAATTTTTAGAAACAGAAAACCTGCTAAGACTAAATCATGGAGAAATAGAAAATCTGAGTAGACCTGTAACTAGTAAGGAGATTGAATCAATAATCAAAAATCCCCTAACAAAGAAAAGCCCTATTCCTGACGGCTTCACTAGTGACTTCTACCAAATATTTAGAGAAGAACTAATACTAATCATTCTCAAACTTTTCCAAAAAAATGAATAACAAGAAATACTTCTTAATTCATCCTATGAGGCCAATAATAATTTTCCTATTATTAAAAAGAAAAATGACAAGTGTTGGTAAGGATGTGAAGAAATTAGAGCCCTGTGACAGATGGTGGGAATGTAAAGTGTTACAATAACTATGGAAAACAGTATAGCTGTTCAACAGAAAATTGGAAATATAATTAGCATGTGATCCAGAAATGCCACTTCTGGGTATATGCCCAAAATAATTGACAAGAGAGTCCTAAAGAAATATTTGTATACCCATGTTTATTGCAGCATTATTCACAATAGCTAAAATGTAGAAGCAACCCACATGTCCACTGACAGATGAATGGATTAGTAAAATGTGATATGTACATACAATGAAATATTACCTAGCTCTAAACAGGAATGAAATTATGAACATATGCTACAACATGAAAGAAACTCAAGGACATAATGCTTATGCTAATGCCAGTCACAGAAAGACAAATACTGCATGATTTCACTTATGTGAGGGATTCAGAGTGGTCTGAATCATAGAGACAAGAAAGTAGAATGGTAGTTGCCAGAGGGGAATTCTTGTTCAATGGATATAAAGTTTCAGTTATACACGATGGAAAGAATTATAGAGATGGATGGTGACAATGGTTGCACAACCATATGAATGTATTTAATCCCATTGAAGTATAAACTTAGAAATGGTTAAGGTGGCAAGTTTTATGTTGTATATTTCACCACAATTTTAAAAACGGGGGGAAAAAACCTTATGGCATAAACAGCCATTTATTACAGATTCTTTATGTGTCATAAATTTGAACAGAGCTATTGTAGTTTCCTTTAATTTCGTCTGGACGAGGTCTCTCTTAGAAGAGTGTCTGTAAACTCTAGTCCTGCCCCGACAAGGCTCCAGGAATTGGTTGCAGATGTTTACAGTGTGCCTTTCACAAGATAATGCTTTTTTTCCCCTATGTGGATGCCTAGAGCAGCACCATTCACAATAGCCAAAAGGTGGAAACAACCTAACTGCCCATCAACTGACAAATGCACAAAATGCAATACATCCATACACAACAGAACTCCCCCCAGCCACAAAAGTGAATGAAATACTTATACATGCTACAATGCAGATGAACCCTGAAAACACTATGCCAAGTGAAAGAAAATAGTCTCAAAAGACCACATATTATGTGATCACAGAAAATACTTCTTTCTTTTGGCCAACAACCCAATGCTCAATTGTCTGACACATGACGAGGTGTCCCTGTCATAGAAAACTTGTTTGTACTGGAAGATAACCTTGTGGCTCTTGTCTGGCCTATGTCTAGTCTATTCCTACCAGCACAGTCATTCTCTAGAAGAGCGCTGACCTAGAAAGAAGTTAGGTTTGGATGTGCTGGACAAATGAGATGCAGAACAAACAACTCAACAAAACACTAGAAATAACAGAAGCATTGTATTAATATTACAGATCCCAGAGAGAAGAGGGCAGCATACCTTGTAGGGCCAACAGAAAGGAGGGGGTAGCTGGGGCACACATACTCAATCAGCAGTTGTGGAATGAGAGAGAAAGGGAGAGAGAGAGTGCAAGAGACTTGTGAGCCAAATCTTTCATTGGGGTTTGGCATTAGCCAAGCAGGTTTCCCTCAGGGAGTTCTAACTGGTGGATTTATAGCAAGCAGGCATGAGGTCCCTGAAGTCATGCTGTGAAAGGTGTCTACTTTCAGAGGTGGTCACTGTGGCATATCTGCACAGTCCATGTGGGATGTGGGGATTAGTGGGGTGAGTCAAGTAGGTTGTATCTAGCTGTCCCATAGGAAGGTGGTCACCAGGATGTGGTTGTATAAGGAAGATATCTGGATCCATCGCACTGAGGAACTTGCAGGTGGTAGAGAACAAGGAAACTGTCCAGGGTGACTAAACTCTGCTTCTGGTATGAGCCAGTTAAATCTATATTCAAAACGGATGTTGAGGCAACATGAAACTGTAGGAATTCACCACAACAGCACAGGAGGGATAGTTTTCTACAACTTACATTGTCTGAGGCCTCAGCTGGAAGATACTAAGGCTAGAGGCTGGAATCATCTGAAAGCTGTTCACTCACATGCCTGGTGGTTGATAATGGCTCCCAACTGGGATCTAATCTGGGACTGTCAGCTAGATCACCTACAACTGGCCTCTCCATGTAGACTGGGATTCTTCAAAATATGGTGGCTATGATCCAAAAATGAGTGTTCCTAGAAAGCTGAGCCAGGTGGGAGTTGTACCATGTTTTGTGTCCTAGCCTCAGAAGTCACAATTATCCTTCCTTCTGTTCATTGAATAGTCACAATGACCTACATTCAAGGGATAGAAATTAGATTCCACTTTTTCTTTTTTTAAAGAGGCTTGGTCTTGCTCTGTCTCCCAGGCTGGATTTCAGTGGCACAATCATAGCTCACTGCAGCTTGAACTCCTGGGCTCTAGCAATCCTCTGCCTCAGCCTCCCAAGCAGTGGGATTAGAGACATACACCACCATGCACAGTGCACCTTTTGATGAGAGGAGTGCCAAAATTCTGAGATTGTGGAACTAAAATATGGCTGTGAACATTTTTGGAATACATAATCTATCACAGTGGTTGTTTCTCATTTTTCTTTTCTCTTTTTCTTTCTTCTCTTGTTTTTGCTTTTCTTATAGTTTCTAAGGAAAATAGCAAATCACACATGCAGAACATAATTCTAATAAATTCTGGTGATATTTTTGTCATCTGCTATAAATCAGCTCATTGCAGATTAATAACTTTTCTTTCTAGGGTTACTCTGGTAGGTCTAACAGATGTTGATTCTGACAGGTATTTTTGAGTTTGTGCTTTTGGATAGAAAAAAGAAACAGGATTTGGAAGTCTTAATGGCAAGACAGATGTCCAGAATAGGGGTGGTAAAATGTTTAGAAATAGCATGACGACATCAAACATTGGGGTTTGAATCTACTGAGAGGAAGAATTTAAGATGTGAAGGAGAGACCACTTTGCTAGAAAGGATTGATTAAATATTTCTTGGTATATGTGAAGTTTCTGAAGATAGTCTAACTTTAGGGCATGTTATTTTTCTATATACAACCAAGTAAGCATTTATATGAAGAAAAAATTTCTTCATTAATTTATCAACTGGAATCATAGACCCACTTTTTAATGTTCTAGAAATACATGAATGATGCTTATTTTTTGGCCTTCCCTTTTCCATGTCTTTAAATGCCCTTCTTTGTCCTAGTGCTATTTGTCTGACTCAAGGAGGACACTGATGGATAATGGGCCTGACCTCTCCAGGGCCATTTCTCTATGCTGAAATAGCCAGATGATGAAACATGCTAGAAAGAGAATCTTGAGCTGATGCAGTTGGGGGTTAACAAAAACATAAAAAGAAAGAATCATCTATTTATTTCTTTGAAAACCATGTCCCATGAACATTCCCTGTGACATTACAAATCTACACTGAAAAATCCATTCTATAGAAATAATTTAAAAGTGCATGAGGATGCTCACTGTAGTGTTATTTGTAATAGTAAAAATTGAAAACAGACTAAAATGGCCATTGGTAGGAGAATGTCTATGTGGCATATTTATACCTAGAATACTTTTGCAGCCATTCAAATAATATATGTCTACTTTCATAGAAACAGGCCTGTGTTTTATTGATACATTAAAAAAATAATTTTCAAAACATTATAGGTACCAGAATCAATTTTTTTGTGTGATACAGAATTTCTATTCTAGATGGCAGACTTAGCATGACTATAGCTTTCCCATTCCATACAAAATCTCTAGATATGATAACGTATTTTCCTTTTAAAATTCACAACCACATGTAGATCAAGAAGGATAACTCTTGATGGATCGGAATATATAAAAAATTTCTGAAAGATGAGAAATAAAAGGAAAATGATTAGAAAAAGAGAGGTCCCCAAACACAGAGCAGATTTTTCTGTTAAAAAAGTTGGGATCAGTACCAAGGGAGCTTATGTGTATGGATGCTGGGATCAAGAGAGTTTCTAAGAGTAAGAAACTAGCTGGGTAATAAGAGAAGCAGGTCAGCTTTTGCCTATCCCACTAGCTTAGGCTGGACTCAGGGAGGAAGGGGGGGAAGTTATGCAGTTAGAGCTTTGAGTCAAAGAAATGGGGTAGTGCTGACTGCTATGGTACTGCAACAGTGGCATATCATCCCAAGTCTCTCCATCCTGAAGGAAAGCTGCTCAGGGCGTGTGCCATAGCAGATCATCTCAGCCCTCCTCATAAACGGATCCATCAGGCAACCCAGCAGGGCCTTTCAGCTACAAAGATGAGAACACATCAAAAGTCAGTCACCAATCATTTGATGAAAGCCAATGGTCTGCTGTTCCTGAACAAAAAAAGACCTTAATCTGAAGGACAGAGACTTAGAAGAATAAGCAGAACAGGAAGTTTACAGTAAGCTCAATTTATATCCTCAGAAATGTAAAAAGATAATCTATGCATAATAAAATCAACCCAATAGTAAAAATTAAAAGCGTCATCATGGAAATAAAACTTCGTAGCTAGGCTGAAAAGAAGGCCATCGTGTGAGAGAAAGTATTGAACTGGAATATTGAGCCTAGGAATTTTCTAGATTTCAAATAGTTGTAAAGGCAGCATTGTATGGTGGTTGGAGAAAAGACTCCAGAAACAGACTGCCTGGATTTGAATACTAGGTCTGTTGTTACTATCTGTGCAACATTGGAAATATTATTTAAATATTTTGTGCTTATTACTAAGCTGTTTTCTCTCAACTCCAAATATACCTTATAATACTCTTCTTCTTTGTGAAGTTGGGGCTAACACTTTGTTAGGTAATTTGTTGTGCTAATAGAGAGCACAAAAGCACAACAAAGAGGCAGGAGGCAGGGGTAAGTACTTTTTATTTGCCTGTTGTTCCTGTCACCCTAGTCATAACAGCAAGAAGTAATCCTGGCAGCAGCAGCTGGTTCTAGTCTCTACCCTCTTTTGGCATTGGCATCCCAGTACAGGGCTCTTCACATTTCCTCACCAATATCAGCACCAAGGGCACTGCCCCGTTTCCAAGAGACCCTTCCTTCCTTAAGTTAGTTACCTAGAGTGGCACCCCTTGCTCAGAGATCTGCACTCCAACTTATGGAGTTTCTAGGTTCTGATAATCTTCCCTTCTCTCCCCTACACATGAGCTGCTTTCTGCCATCATTGCTTCTGTGTCCCTCTGGGTTACCTCAGTGTTCTCATTTTGCTTCTTCGATGTTTCAATACTGACTTAAAACCCATCTTCACCTATTCCCTATGTCAGTTCTCCCTGTTGAAATACCTACTATGGTTTTGTCTTCCTGAATCAATCTTATCATATTCAACCAGAAGTGAGTAGTTATGGAGATTAATAGAGTTTATACATGTAGAGCAGTAGGAAATGTACCTGTATGTAAAGAGCTAGATAAGCATTAGCTATTATTATTATTAACTATGATCTCAGAAACTGAGAAAAATGTAAGAAAAAATAAGAGGTATTGAAGATAGAACCAGAAATTTCAGCAGCTGTTTTGGAAGTATAGAAATTACTTGGAGAGTAGAAATTATTTAGGGAAGCCAATTGTAGATAGATAGATGAATGTATGATGGATAAATAGATGAGAGAAATTTACTCAATTTAATAGATATAAGTCATTGGTGGAACAAAACACACACAGACAAATAATGCCTTAATCTGAACATATCATTTTCAAATCTTAGACTATCAAAAACAAAACAGTAAATATTAACCTATCTAGCTTTAAATAGATACTAAAAATTAAAATATCTAGTCAAAAATAGATAAGGAGAGAATAAGAAAATAAAACTAACAATTTCATTTGTGAATAAATGTGTAATATCTAAAATAAATAGAGCATAGCAATGTATTAGAAAATAATACAACATGAGTAAGCAGGGTTTAGCTCAGGAATGCAAGAGTTGTTTAATATTAGAATTTATTAACATAGTAATTTACTACATAAATAAAGAGGAAAACTAATCATCTCAAGAGATACTTAAATAACATTTGATGATATCTAGCAGTCATTTTTAGTTTTTAAAAAAATGCTGTAAGCAAATGAGAACTAAGAAGCAACTCTAATTTGATATGAAATTTCAAACAGTGACCTATAGCAAACATCATGGTCAATAGTGAATTGAAACATTCCCATTAAAGTCAATAACTAGATAAAAATGCCTGCTAATTCTTTTGCTACTCAGTATTGCACTGGAATTCCAGGTTAATAAGATAAGAAAAAAATGGAGTATATTTACTAAAATGAAGAGACCAAACTGTCATTATCTACAAGTGATAAGGTCATCTACAGAGTTTGTCAGTTGATTGTCCTAATTTTTATATTAGAATAAATAACAGTTCAGCATTGTGGCCTGACAAAATAAATGATAAAAAAAATCCAAAGCTTTCTTACCTACCAGTAAAATGTAATAGGTTTGAAGATCCTTTTTCTGATAGCAATGAAAAATATAAGGCAATGAGAGAGAAATCTAGAAATAAATGTACAATAATGTGAATAAAATTATAAAAATTTGGTAAAGGTGGTGTAGAGACCTAAGTAAAAGAGAAATGTAATATGTTCGTGAATGGGAAGATGTAATACAATAAAGTCATCATTTCTTTCAAACTTAATAAATTTAATGGAATCCCCCAAAATTACCTCACAAGATTTTTCATCTATCTTGACCAGGTGAGTCTAAAATTCAAGTGAAAGAATAAGTGTAAAAGAAATGATAAAGACAGTTTTGAAAAAGAATAAATGGATTAAATTTATAATAGATTTCAAATTATGTCATAAAGTTTCAGGAGGTAGAGCAGTCTGGTATGTGTGTAGGAGTATATTTATATTCACTGGCATGGAGGTATTTCTGAGACATATCCCCACATTGACTGAATAAAGTAAAAGTGAAGAAAGTAAAATTTTCTATTTTCTAATTCACAAAGCTGGCATTGATCCAGAAGGATGCATACTTACTGATGACAGTAGCCATGGGACTGGGATGGTAGGCTACTGATTAAAGGATTCTTTAGCCTTATGTGTAGTCTTGGAATTTTTAAAGAATGTAGTCATACACTATTCAGGTAATTATAATTAAAAGTATTTGAGAAAACAATATATCCAAATGCATATATACAAATCTATTGATGCTCATATATTTATATCTTTCCATTTCAATCTATCATTATGAGTTAATTTTACTATGTAACAAATCACTCCAAAACTTAGTTACTTAGCACAATGTTTATTAGTTCTCATGATTCAGTGGGTCGGTTTGTAAATTGTTCTGACTCAGCTGGAGACGGATGGTCTAGGATGATGTCACTCACATATCCAGTCACATGTCCAGGCCTCAGCTAGAATGGCAGGATGGTTAGGTGGCTGGGTCCTCTCTCCACGTAGTCAATCATTCTCCAGGAGGCAAGACTAGTCTTGCTGATGGTGGAAAGTTTCCCAGCAACAAGAAACGGCAAACCTTAATGCTTTTCAAGCTCCTACTTGTGTTGGATTTCCTGTTATCCCATTGGCTGAAGCAAGTCCTGTGGCCAAGTCCAAAGTCAGTGTGGGAGAGAACCACTCATAGAAAAAAGACTAAAGTGATACACACCAAGCAATAAAGAGTGGATATACCTGGGAGATGGAAACAATGGAGGATGAGAGGGGATTTTACTTGTTTGCATAATAACATGCTGTTTTTTAAAAAATCAACAAACATGTATTTTGCAAAATGTCTTGCTTTAAAAAGCAAAGAGAAAAAAAAAATCTTTCTGCCATTATAGAATCTGTGCGAGTTTCCTGGCCTTGACTTCATTCCCTGAATCTGCATGCATCTACCCTCCTCAGCCACAGAATCTTCCTGCCCTTGCCCTTGTTAAACATGCATTTTCCCACAGTGAGACACTGCAAAGTGCCTACCTCCTTCTAGAAACCTCACCTTTGCAGTCACCTTAGCATCTGCCGGCACATATGCACAGATATCATGGAAACATGCATAACAAAGCAAACAAGGACAAAAAGTCTTTTAGAAATCCCAGTTGGCTGCAGCTGCTTCTGTCCCCCAAGGGAGTGGCATAATTTCCTTTTAGAGTCGACAGCTTTTTGTAAAGCTTGATTGGCTGAATTGGGGTGCAGAGTCTCTCTGGGCAGAGTTCAGGAAGATATAATGCAAGAAAGAAATAGTCAGGCTTCTTGTGACTGGTTGGAGAAAATAAAGTGGATCAGGGAAAGGATGAGAAAAGAAGAAAAAGCAAAATAATGGCTTTTGGCAGGGTGGGTGTCTGAAATTATTTTAAGGACGGAAGTGTATTAATTAGGAAGTAATTCTCTTTCTCATTTGTTGCCCTTCTATGATTTGCTTTGCTATGCTGACTCTTGGATGCTGCAAAATGCCTTTTCCTTTGTCAGCTGCCTTTGTTAGATTTTGCCAGATTGAATCTGGAGACTTGGTCCTATCCTTTTGTTTGCTATTCCTGTCACTGAAGCCCATTTGCTATTACTGTGACTATTCCCCAGACCAACCTTTCATTCAGGTAGCAGAAGTCAGCTCCAGTCTCTATCTTTTGGAACCTCCAAAGCCAGCCTCATTGTGCCTACTGCCAGCCCTAGGGAGGCAGTACCTTTATACCCTTACAGCCCCAACTGTAGACCTTGTTCTCCCCAAGACCCTGATTTGCTAACATCAGCCACATGGCAACCACCTCGTCAAAGGTCTTTCTTGACTCTGGGATCTGGGCTTTTAAGTTCTGATATTGTCCTTTTTGTTCCCCAAGTCCAGGTGTAGTGCCTACATCCTGCATTTATTAACTTTGTTTTACATTGGTGTATCGCTCCTTTTTTTTTTCATTCCATTGTGGAAATAAACAAAAACTACCCAATTAAGAACAAACTGAGGCTATTTATTCAGAAATTCCT
This sequence comes from Lepilemur ruficaudatus, assembly GCA_963574885.1. NCBI lineage: Eukaryota > Metazoa > Chordata > Mammalia > Primates > Lepilemuridae > Lepilemur > Lepilemur ruficaudatus. The sequence continues at coordinate 23,820 of CAUYRT010053566.1, forward strand.
ACAACAAGGAGTCAGCCACCATCACTTGTGTTTGGCAGAGACTCCAAGACAGACAGCAGAGTGGGAAAAGCTTTATAGTGGAAGAAAGGGAAGGCTCAGGTATGCCCACATTGGAAGTTGTTGGCATGGGGAAGGTGACTAGTACATGTGATTAAGTTTGGGGAGCAAATTTGGTTTGAAATACACTCCCCAAAGGGGAGAGGAAGGATAAATAAAATAGGGAAGCTTGTAGTCATTGGTCAAGTTCTGACCATTCTGGGCTGATTGCTCCAGAGGTGGTGGTTTGGCTTCCTCCACTGGTTGCTGCAGAGGTTGTGGGTCAGAATTCTTTTGTCATAGATGGTCAGTCCATTATTCATTTGTGCATCCAGTTGCTCATCTCCAATGCCTGTTTAGTAAATTTCGTATACTAAAATTCTTTCTGTTGAAATGCTTTCTGTGGTTTCTGTTTTCTTGACTAGACTCTGACTGATACAAGGAGTATCTAATATTTAATTTTCAAAAGCTTCCACTGTGTGTGTGTATCTGTTTTGCCAAATCTTGAGTAAGCCTGATACATACACAAATAAAATGAATGGTGTTTTGGAAAGATAAGGAAATGAACACATCTGGAAGAGTGGAGGGCAGAAAGAACAGTTGCAGGAGCCAATGCATTAATGACACCAGACTTCAACACAGATAAAAATGTGAACCTTAAAGTGATCAAGAGAACCAAGCCCCTAAAGCATTGCCAAATCCACAATTCATACTAGGAACTGTATGAAGGTGTCTAATAAATATTTTGGTTTTGTCAACTAGTTCCCAAATTGGTAAGATCAATTTTGTCTAAGTACTTTGGTGATACTTTGTGATTCATTCACATTTACTGTCAATTCTTTTTGACACCAAGGGGTCTAGGAACTCTGTGCCTGGAAATGGGATTACAAATCACAATATCACAGCTCACCCTATTCTTTAAACAGAGATCCCGTACATCAAAAGGACATACAACTCAGATGATACTGCCACGTTGCTAGCATCCCACCCAGTCATTAATGATTAGTCTACTTGATCACTATATTTTATAAAAATATTTCCCAGGGTGAGGTCACCCAGAATTGCAGCCTTCCATTCCATCTTGCCAGGTTGCAAAAGCAGGGGTGGTCTCAACAAACATATCACTTTGCCCTTTAAGGCACCTTGTATAATTGAGCTAAAAGACATTATTATTTCTTGCTCTGAACCTCTTTTGAGGTGTTGAAGTAACGATTGGATTTTCCTCATTACATACCCTATTTATTGATTTCTTTACCCTCGGCAACACAAGTCTAATATATACCTCACCCTCAGTCCAGTCCCATTCATGTGTGGTTGGGTTTCTTAGATGAAGAAGTAGTGGGCTGTTTTCAACCATCAGGCACTATAGCTGCATTCAGTGTTAATCCAGATTTTGTCAGAGAGAATGAAGGTACCACCTACCCCCATCAGGCCCTTATAAATTCAGACATAAGGTTTAAAAACATACTTAGAGTGTCTGGTTCTAGGCTAGGTATTGTAATATGTTTTTAAAATGGAAATTATCTTCACTTAACTGCAGGTGTGTACAAAAAAACCAAAAAAAAAAAAAAAATGGAAATTATCTAACCTTTTTCCTTGAAGTGTTCAGAATCTTTCTGGAAAGAGATTAACGTGAGATAAGTTATTAATAAGTAGAAAGTGATGAAAACAATATAATGTAAGGTTCAGAATAAACACTAAAGCTAAATGATATTGTATTTTTTTAAAGGGAAGAAAATAAGTATAACTTGAGTATATTAGAAAGCCTTTGCAGAGTAAATCAGATTTAAATCCTCACTTTTCAGTAAAGAATAGCCAGCATGAAAAATTCCCAAAAATTGTGATTGCAAAAATTGCTCATAATTTCACCTATCTGAAAGCTGTTTTTTGCTTTAAATTTCATATATATGGAGTTTAGTCACAGTCAGGATATATAATTTATTAGCTTGCTTGTGTTTACATTATCACAAATATTTTTCATATTTTAATATTTTTTATGTATTTTATTATTACCATTTTTTAATGACTGTGTGATATTTCATTGTTTTGTGCCATAGGTTATACAACATTCCATTTGGGATTTCTTTTTTATTTTGCAATTTTAGATTTGTCCATGAAGATATTAATTGTTTCACTATAATTTTTCTTTCAGTGAATAATTTCTTTGGGATACACTTTCAGAGAAGCAATGTTGTCTATGGATACCTTGATGGCTCTTACTTTTGAAATATTGGTTTACAAAAAGATTGTGCCACTTTGGCAGTATTGATAGTATCTTAGCCACATTAGCTTGTGTTATTTTTTTTTCAATCCTTGTTTCCAGCGTACTTTAATTTGCATTTTTTAGCTACTTACGAGGCAAAGAATCTTTCTATCTTTGTTCTTTTAGTATTTGTTGATGAGGATATAAAACATGCAGAAGGAAGGAAAAAAAACAATGCCTTGAGAAAAGAAATGCACAGGGCCGGGTGGTAAAAGTGAAGATAGCTAGATGATAGAAGAAATAGATGGAAATGTTGTTTAGAGTGTGCATGTTTTTATACATACACACGTACATGTACGTGTATAATATATCTCTATATTCCTCCACGATTAAGTAATTACTATAAACCTAGAAATCTATTAAATGATGTTTTAAATAAATCTCATACTATTCTCATAACAACCTGATGGTTTTTTTCCCTCATTTTCCTGGTCAGAAATTAAAAGCTTGTGACAGTAAGGTCACATGTCCAAGTCCCCCAAGCTTAGTAGCAGTGTGGGTTTTTACCAATGTCTCTCTTGCTGTAACACAGTTCTAATCACTCTAAATATTTTTGCTTAATGTGGAGAATCCGTACTGAGAAGAAATAAAGACACACATGACAGGTTATCAGACATTGGTAAAAACGGCATCTTTCCCGGACATGGTAAGATCTACCAAAATGAGATCCATATTGGCGATAAGGGCTATATCTATTTTCTGCTGCCAAACAGGCTTGGTTTTAGTTTAATTCTCTTTATAGAATTGATGTTTGTTCTTGGCTAACCATCTATGGTATCATTATAGTGCGCGTGATGAATTATTCACCCAAATGTGCCTTACAATTAGCCTCAGCAGAGTGTTCGCTCCTTTCATCCAAATATTTTACTTTATCTATAAAGATTAAATTAATCATCTCTGCCAGCAATGAATAACTGAGAGAATTAGTTTTTAATATCTGGAGTAAGGAAGGGGAAAATTGCCAGCAGAGAAATACATTTTGCTTGACCAGTGTTCCATGTTTCCTTTTATAATTTGTATTCTATATCATATGCAGCATCTTTGGCTGGGGAGGGGGAGAGAGGACAAAGATGATTAATGAAAATGCTCTTTAATTTTAGTCATTCTATTTCAAACTGCTATCACTTAATGATTGCAACAATGCTATAAGTTGGGTACTAGCAGTACCTTATTTTACAGATGAGGAAGTAGGCACAGAGAAGCTAAGTCATTGACCCAAAGGATGTGCATAGGCCATGCAGCGTCCGTATCCGGGTCTTGCATTGGCGATGGTTATGCTGTTTTGGATTCACTCCTCTTTCCGTTCCAGTCCACCTACTTGTGATATCAGAGAGCAATGCAATTTCCCAGAAGGAAAAAATTACGAGGGAAAGCCAGAGGGCTCTATATCCCCAAGACATGTACTATGTGGTAGATTATCAATAGCTATTCACATTTGGAAAAACTCTGGAAACAAATTGCCTCCTGTTGAAACAGTTTTCTCTGGTTGTTTCCTCTTCTGTGTGATTGAACTTTAAAATAGAGTTAAATCCCTTACCTTGACTCCTAAACAAGTAAGAAGTTCAGAATTTTCAAAATGTGGAAAAATTCTGCGTTCATTTACATCAGAATCACCTGGACTCCCCCCTCACACATACTGAGTCAGATTTTTGGAAATGAGGCCCAAGATTCTTCATTTAAAAACACTCTCCAGTGTTTGAGAACTACCTGAGGTTTTCCACCACGGGTTTGATGATGATGATGATGACAAATGAAGTAGTGATACATACTTAGTTATACATCCACATTTGTTAAATGTTTTACATATATTGTTTAGAGTCGTAAAAACCTTATGAGGCAGTTTCTATTATTATCCTCACATTACTAAAAGAAACTATAGCTTTCTAAAGAAAAAGAGTCAAATCTAGGTATTCTCGTTCTAGAGTTTGTTATGCCTTGTAATCTCTACATTATATCAGCGTGTTTCAATCATCAAAAATTTCAGCCAGTTGGCCGGGTGCAGTGGCTCACGCCTGCAATCCTAGCACTCTGGGAGGCCAAGGCGGGCAGATCATTTGAGCTCAGGAGTTCAAGACCAGCCTGAGCAAGAGTGAGACCCCGTCTCTACTAAAAATAGAAAGAAATTAATTGGCCAACTAAAAACATATAGAAAAAATTAGCCAGGAATGGTGGCACATGCCTGTAGTCCCAGCTACTCGGGAGGCTGAGGCAGGAGGATCGCTTGAGCCCATAAGTTTGAGGTTGCTGTGAGCTAGGCTGACGCCACAACACTTACTCTAGCCCGGGCAACAGAGTGAGACTCTGTCTCAAAAAAAAAAAAAAAAAAAAAAAATTTCAGCCAGCGATGCCCAAGGCAAAGATGTGTTGCAACTTACAATAAAACAATAAATAAAATAAAAACAGAAGCAAAATTTTCATTTTGAGTAAGAACATATTCTTCCATCTTCCTAGGATTTACTGAATGGCTACATGAAAAGTGCTTATATTGTGATTAAATTTATAGTCCTCCAGTTTATTAAAAGATTTATTTGAAGGCCTGGTTAAAATTTCATAGTGTTTAAACATTAGCATAGGAAAACCAAACAAATAAAATTGAATGAAAGTGAGAACTACTCTCAAAAGTGAGAAAAATCCAGACTTAAATTACTCTGTGTAACCCACAGGGACTAGAAGTGGTCTTCAAAGGGTGGTGATTGCAGAGCGGCTTCAATCAGCTGCCAGACCTTTCTCTACCTTGACTATGTAAACTATCAGGGATTATATTTCCTGGGTTTCTATACAAAGCTTCCTAATCAGAGAAAGCACTGGGCAGTTTCCAAGTGCTCTTGTTATCAAGCAGCAGCTTGTGACAAGGATTTTTTCTCAATTTCCTCACAGATTTTTCTGTAGTAATCATTAAAAAAATAAAAAAAAAACCAGTAACTGAGAACCAAATTTAGAAAGAGGAAGCTCAAATATTGATGGATTATTTCACGATGACTATGGGGGCACCCTTATTTACTGCTGACGAGGCTGTACATTTGTACACATTTTTTCAGACAGCAATTGGCCCTAGATAAGAAGTTGTGAAAATGTTCTTTGACTTAGCAAATCTATTTGTAGGAATTGGTTGTAAGGCAATGATGAATAACAGGAACCAAGGGTTTTCTGCAAAGCTGCTTATTATGGTAGTCATAATTATGGTAGTATTTTTCTGGAAATACAGAAAAATACTATTTGCTATCCCAATACGAAGACAGGGCAATAATGAAACATGATGCACTTGCCTTCTGGTCTTTTTTTTTAGTTATGTCTGGACATAACTGTCATTATTATTTATTTTATATCTTCTTAAGCTGTGGCTCATATAGTTAAAATTGTGATAAACATGATTTTTACTGTCTGTAAAATGATCTAAACAGTACTGCAAAGGCTAATGACTATTTTAGTTGTATTTTTAATGACGTGACATAATTTAATTCCCTGTTGATTTTTTTTTCTATTTTTTTACTACTATGAGCAAATACACACAATTGGATGTTTAATTTTAATTATAGTTATTCATAGCTATTGGTAGGTGTTTTTACATGAAGAACTTATTTCTAAACTTATTTCTAAAATTGTAAATGTGAATATTTTAAAATAAAAATCTCACAAAGTGCAAATTGGAGCCTTGAAGCATACTAACTAAAATATATTTATCTAAATAACCATTTTCTTTAAAACTATATTTGGGGACTTTATATTGTTTCTTTTTCTGTATAAGTTTACTTAAGAGCAACTTTCCTAAACTCATTTTTAATGATTTGAATTAAGATCTCCAAGCCTTTATCAATGAGGGTGATCTTTTAATTGTATGTTCTCAAAACCATGTTCATCATATAATGGTTGTCAGGGGGGTTATTGTATGATAGTTTTCCCTCTATTTATCTCTACTTCCTCTGTTTCAATTTCTGTAATATTTGTATAGTATTTCTACTATTTTCCAAATTGAAGAACTAATATTAAATTGCTTTCATACTTAAAAACACACACAAAAAATGTCCTTCAATAAAAGTACTAACTTATACTTTAAGACAGTGCTTCACGTTGTTGAACAAGAGTTACAAGGAAAACCACTAATGATGCTTTGGAATAAGGAAGAAAATTTTAACCCAGGCATTGTATTATAAAAGGAGTTATATTCTTAGGTGTTTAGGTATTAGGTTTTTCTTTCATTGGTACTTTTTGCAATCCATCAGCTGTCTTTGAAAAAATAAAAATTCCCTTCTTCGCTCCATGTCCAGGAAGAAGGTAAGCAATACTGACATAATACTTACATTTCACAAATAATAAATAAATAAATAAAAATAATTACTTTGTCTCAAGATAAATGACTAGAAAGTAGCCTATCATGTGAATTGACCTATTTCAGATTTTCTGAAAAAACGTGGGATGTTAATTTATTAATATTCAAGATGATTCATGAAGACCTTATAATTTTGCTTAAAAGCCCTTAAGAATGTAAACATCTTATCATTAGTAATGAGATAATATTTTCATATGTTAGCCAAATTCTTATTTTGCTCTCAATAACGATTTTTTTTCCACTGAATGAAATCGATCCAATGCCTCAGATAAGTAAAGTTTTCAAAGACTAGCAAATAATAATGATAATAATAATTAATTTAAAATAAATCCTATCTGTTTCAGAAACCAAAGCATTTGATTTACAAAAGCCAAAAAGATTATTTTTCTTTCTTTTTATGGGATTTACGTGCTCAGAATTGAATGAGTCATGATCCTTGGTTCACAAACACACTGTCATTGGATCATACAAAGCCCTCGTTTATTTTGTTCTATTTTTAATAATGAAAGAGCACCCATAAGCCCAGCATACCATCCAAGAAAAGAACCTCACAGATAATTTGCCATCTACTTATATGCTTCTCCTCTATCTCATCTTCCTACCTCCTCCCAGCGGTAACTCTCTCTCAAATTTCTTATCATCCCCTGTAATTTGCTCTTAAGCACATGAGCAGGAGTTGTTCTTAAGTAGAGGGAGAATTGCTGGAATGTAGCAACCCTATGAAATGCCCCACCATAATAGATAATGCCAAATTGTTTCAAGAGTGATTGCATCAATTTACCCTTCAGTGAACACTGTGTCAGAAACCCTGTTGATCTCTGTTCTGTTATTCTCTAATTTTTTTTTACCAATTAAATGGAATCAAATTATATCTCATGTGGTCTTGATTTGCTTCTCCAAAGCACTAATGTAGCTGAACTCATTTATTAACCCTATATATTTATTTCCCTGTACATGGCTGTTTCTGCATTTCCCCCATTTTTGTTTGTACGTTTGTTATTTCTATTGATTAGTAAGATCTGTCAAGCTATCTATATACCTATATATAGGTAGATAAGTTTTTATATGTGCACATATCCATATCTATATATCATAATTCTTTGTGGTTATATATGTTACAAATATTTCTCCTAGTTTATTGCTTGTCTTTTTAAATTCTCTTTCTTTCATATGTCTTTTGACTTCATTAGAACTAATGCACAAATTTCATGCCATGAAGTAGGGGCGGGTGATGCTCTTTGCCCCATGGCTTCCAAGGCCACCTTGGGCATCAGTATCCTGCTGTCTGACAGTAGAAGAGAGTGCATGGAGGACTGCATGGGAGGTGTTATGGCCCAGGCCTGGAATAAGCGTATGTTACCACCTCTCATTCCACTGGTCAGGACTCAGACACCTGGTCGCAGCTAAATTGCAGGGGAGACTGGAAAACATTGCCTAGCCACATGTCTAGGAGAAATGGAAACTAGATTTGGGATGCAGCTAGTCAATCTTTATCATGGTACTCAAAATATGTTGGGTTAATAACATAAGAGGGTAAATAAGAGGTAGATACTTTTCGTGTCTGAATTTTAGGACCTGGGGTTTTGTACCATGACACGTGGCTTACCGAAACAGTTATGCCTTGGTTCCTGCCCACATTTGTACTTGCATCGCTCCCCATTTCCTTCCTTGGCACTCTCTGTGCCAGTCTAACTAACCTCACCTCTGCTCCTCACAGGAGTCATGCTGTCTGAGGCCTCCTCTCCATATCTGTTTTTTCTACCTGAAAGACAGGCTCCTCTTTTTTTAAATTTTGTTTTTTATTTCATCATATTATGGGGGTACAAATATTTAAGTTACGTTCGTTGCCTTTCCCCCTCCCTCCACCCCCCGGAATCAGAGCTTCAAGTGTGTCCATCCCCCAGATGGTGCGCATCGCACTCATTTTGTATGTATATGCCCATCCCCTCCTCCCCCGTCCCTTCTGCCCAACACCTGATAAATGTTATTCTTATATGTGCACTTAGGTGTTGATCAGTGAAACCAATTTGCTGGTGAGTACATGTGGTGCCTGTCCATCCATTCTTGGGATACTTCGCTTAGTAGAATGGGTTTCAGCTCCATCCAGGAAAATACAAGAGGTGCTAGATCACCATTGTTTCTTATAGCTGAATAGTACTCCATGGTATACGTATACCACATTTTATTAATCCACTCATGTATTGATGGACACTTGGGTTGTTTCCACAACTTTGCAATTGTGAATTCTGCTGCTATAAACATTCGAGTACAAGGCTCCTCTTGCCTCTGCTTCCTCACCTCCTCCCAGCTGAGCCATTTAGTGGTTATCACTTCCTTATCTTTCACGTCTCACTTTTAAAGTTACTTCCTTTAGTAACTTTAGTTAAGAAGTCTTCCCTGACCACCACGGA
>CAUYRT010053568.1:0-43110 GCA_963574885.1 Lepilemur ruficaudatus
ACATACTTAGTGCACAGAGGTGGAAAAGAACCAGGGTATGCCATCAAAATCTCCACTGACAAGGACATCAGAGAAAGTTCCACCCACAAGGCCTAACCTCTGCCTACAGGGCCTGCCCAAGACTGAGACTAAAATAAAAGAAAACCCCGTTAAATCCCCAAAACCTCTTCCATGAGCCCTGTGCCAAGTAACAACAGCAATCTAACACTCTTTCTCCTCCTCCACCCCTCTGGTGTGCAGCATGGGAGGATGAGGTGGCAGGGCCTCCTAAAAGCTATGTCTGAAGCAGGAACATTGAGAAGAACTGTTCAGGGCTCCAGGTCCCACAGGAGCACAAGGTATTAGCTGCCCACCATTCAAATCCCCACTGCACTGATTCAACACTCCAGACTAACAACTTTGCAGAATAAAAGGCATGCCTTTTCCAGGCATAAATAATATTTATCTCAGTCTCTATTCCTATTACACACAAGATCTAGCATTCAATAAAAAATAGGAGACACAAAAAAGCAAGACAAACAAATGACTCCTTATCAAGAGATAAAGTAGTTAACAGAACCAGACCAAGGGATGACCCACCCAGATATTAAAATCATCAAAGACTTTAAAATAACCAAGATGAACACTATAAAAGACTTAGTTAAAAAGGTGTCTGACACATCAAACAGATAGGAAACCAGCAAAATGCTGAAAACTAAAAAGACAAAAGAATACAATATTTGAAATGAATAATTTTTAATTACATAGAGCAAAGCAAAGAATTAGTAAAACCGCTCACCCGAATGGAAATATAAAGAGAAGAAAGAGTGAAAGGGGAAGGAGAAGAGAACCAGAGAGAGTGAGAGAGAGAGAAAACAAAACAACCAAGGGCTTTGGGACAATATCAATCTAACTAAAGTATGGATAATTGGAGTCCCAGAGGAGATGGGGCTGGGAAAGTCCAGACAGAAAGAATGACAGAGAGACAGAGAACAGGGGAGAAGAAATATTTGAAGAGACCATTGCTGAGATTTCCAAAATTAGGATAAGACAAACACCATGGATTCAAGAAGCTTGGAGCATCCCAAGCATGATTAATACAAAGAAAAACACATCCAAGTGCATGATAGTCAAATTGCTAAATTCCAAGATAAAGAAAAAATCATCAAAGTAACCAGATAAGAAACATTATATACACAGGAATAAATATAAGAGTGACAGCAAACTTCTCCTCAGAAAACATGTAATCCAGAAGGCAATGGAGTGACAACTTGAAAGTAAGTACTGAAGGAAAAAAATCTGCCAAGCCTAGTTTACTGAGTTTTAAAAATGTGCCTAAAAAAAATCTCTATAACCAGTGAATATATCTTTTAAAATCATAACTTAGATGAAATGGACCAATTCCTTGAAAGATATGACCTGCCAAAACTCACACAAGAAGAAACAGACACTCTGAATAAGCCAATATCTATTAAAGAAATTGAATAGATAATTGATAACCTTCCAAAATGTAAAGCACCAAGCCTAGTTAAGTTCACTGGTAATTTCTGACAAACATTTAAGGAAGAAATTAGCCAATTCTCTACAATCTCTTCCAGAAGATGGAAGCAGAAGGATTACTTCCTGACTCATTCAGTGAGGCTAGTATCACCCTAATATCAAAATCAGACAAAGACATTACAAGAAAGAAACTAAAAAACAAACAAACAAAAAACTATAGCCCAATACCTCTCATGAACAATTAACAAATTGAATCCAACTATGTATAAAAAGAATAAATCCCACAACCAAGTGGGATTTATCCCAGGTATGAAAGACTGGTTCAATATTCAAAAATCAATTAATGCGATCCATCACAAGTTAAAGAAGAAATATCAACAAGTTAAAGAAGAAAAATCATATGATCATATCAACAGATGCAGAAAAAGCATCTGACAAAATTTAACACCCATTCATGATTAAAAAAAAAAAAACCTCTCAGTAAACTAGGAATACAGAGGCATTTCCTCAGATTGGTAAATATTATCTACAAAAACCCTATAGCCAACATTATAATTAATGGTTAAAAAAAAAAAAAAAACCATTATCTAATGCAATATGATAAGAAAAGGAAATAAAAGGTACACAGATTTGGAAGGAAGAAATAAAACTGGCTTCATTTGCAAATGACATGATAATCTATGTAGAAAATCTCAAAGAATCAAACAAAAAACTCCTGAAACGAATAAGCAATTATAACAAGATTGCAGAATGTAAGGTTAATATACAAAAGTTAATCACTTTCCTATATACCAGTAATGAACAAGTGGAATTTGAAATTAAAAACAATACCATTTAAATTAGCATCCCAAAGAAATATTTAGGTGTAAATCTAACAAAATATGTATAAGATCTACATGAAGAAAATGCTATGAAATGCTGATGAAATTAAAAAAACTAAATAAATGGAGGGTGTTTCATGTTCATGGATAGGAAGATTCAATATTGTCAAGATGTCAGTTCTTCTCAACTTGATCCACAGAGTCAGTGCAACTCTAATCAAAATCCCAGCAAGTTATTAATATTTTATAGATATCAACTAACTGATCCAAATTTTATATGGAGAGGCAAAAGACCCAGAATGGCCAACGCAATATGGAAGATAAAGAACAAAGTTAGAGGACTGACACTACCTGACTTAAAGGTTTACTATAAAGCTGCAGTAATCAAGGCAGTGTGGTAGTGGTGAAAGAACAAATAGATCAATGGAATAGAAAAGAGAGCCCAGAAATAGACCCGCATATATATGGTCAACTGCTCTTTAACAAAGGAGCAAAGGCAATACAACAGAGAAAAGATGGTCTTTTCAACCAAGGGAGCTGGAACAACTGGACATCCACACACACACACACAAATAAATCTAGACACAGATCTTATGCCCTTCACAAAAATTAATTCAAAATGGATCACAGACCTAAAGGCAAAAAACAAAACTATAGAACTCCTCGAAGATAACACAGGAGAAAATTTAGATGATCTTGGGTTTGATGATGCCTTTTTAGATACAACACCAAAGGCACAATCCATGAAAGAAAGAATTGATAAGCTGGACTTCATTAAAAGTAAAATTTTCTACTTTGCTAAAGACACTATCGAGAGCACGAAAAGATAAGCCACAGACTGGGAGAAAATATTTGCAAAGGACATATCTGACAAAGGATTATTACCCAAAATATATAAATAAATATATTCTTAAAATTCAACAACAATAACCCGATTAAAAAATGGGCCAAAGACTTTACCTGACACCTCACCAAAAAAGACAGATAGATGGCAAGCAAGCATATGAAAAGAGGCTCCACGTCATATGCCATCAGGGAAACGCAAATTAAAACAACAATGAGATACCACTACACGCCTATTAGAATGACCAACATCCAGAACACTGACCGCACCAAATGCTGGCGAGGATGTGCAGCAAGAAGAGCTCTCATTCATTGCTAGTGGGAATGCAGAATGGTGCAGCTACTTTGGAAGACAGTTTGGTGATTTCTTACAAAACTAAACATATCCTTACCATATGATCTAAGCAATTGTGCTCCCTGGTATTTACTCAAAGGAGTTGAAAACTTATGTCACGCTAAAACCTGAAAATGGATGTTTATAGCAGCTTTACTCATAATTGCTGAGACTTGGAAGCCACCAAGATGTCCTTCACTAGGTAAATGGATAAATACACCAGACAATGGAACATCATTTAGTGCTAAAAAGAGATGAGCCTTGAAGCCATGAAAGAACATAGAAGAACCTGAAATATATATTACTAAGTAAAAGAAGCTGATCTGAAAAGGCTACATACTGTATGATTCCAATGATATGAAATTCTGTAAAAGGCAAAACTACGGTGACAGTGAAAGGATCAGTAGTTGCCAGGAGAGGGAGGGGTGAATAGGCAGAGCACAGAGGATTCTTAGGGCAGTGAAACTACTCTATGAGACCATAATGATGGACAAATGTATTTATATATTTGTCTAAACCCATGGAGTATACAACACCAAAAGTGAATCCTATGGTAAACCACGGACTCTGGATGATGATGTGCCAATATAGTACATCAATTGTAAAAAATGTACCACCTTGGTGGGTAGATATTGTTAATGGGAGGGTTATGCATGTTTTGGGGCAAAGGGTATATGGGAAATCTCTTCACTTTCCTCTCAATTTTGCTGTAAGCCTAAAATTGCTCTATAAAAAAGTCTTAGCTGGGCATGGTGGTGTGTACCTAGCTCCTCAGGAGGCTGAGAAGGGAGGATCCCTTGAGCTCAGGAGTTTGAGATCAGCCTGGGCAACATAGTGAGACACTGTCTCAAAAAAAAAAAGTCTTTTAAAAAATACAAAGAATCTGGCTCCATTTTTGATGTTTTGACTATTGACAGCTTTCAAGCCCCATTTCTTACTCTTTCCCTCTTGCCCCACGTCTGGGCAAGTCAATAAGAAAGCTCTGGCTTTTCTGCTCTGAGCATCAGTGGGGAAGTTCAAATCATGCAGACCCAACCCATGTGTGAGTATCCTTACCTTGGCCCTGCTCCTTAACCATAATAAAAACCAGGAACACTTGCCCCTTCCTTTACTTGAGCCAGGTGCTTGGGTGCCTGCCCTGCTCCCCCCATAAAGCCCCATGATATGAGCAATCAACCTTCCCGTAGCGCCTTGGTGTGTATATGGTGTCATCAGTCTCAACATTCAAACCAACGTGGAGTTGTGTGAGGTTGATCCTGCCTCCATGGGGCAAATACAAGATAAAACAATACCACTTACAAGAGCATCAGGAAATATGAAATAATTAGGAGTAAACTTAACAATATATGTGTAAAACCTCTACACTGAAAACTACAAAACACTGAGAGAAATTAAAGATGACCTAGACCGGATGTGGTAGCGCATGCCTGTAATTCCAGCACTATGGGAGGCTGAGGCAGGAGGACCACTTGAGGCCAGGAGTTTAAGACCAGCCTAGGCAACACAGCAAGACCCATTGCTACAAAAGACAAAAAAATTAGCTGAGGTGTAGCGGCACATGCCTGTAGTCCCAGCTACTCCAGAGACTGAAACAGGAGGATCACTTGGGCCCAAGAGTTAAAGGGTAAAGTGAACAATGATTATGCCATTGCACTCTAGCCTGGGTGACAGAGCAAGACACCATCTTTTAATTAAAATTGTTAGAGCTATTAAACAAATTCAGCAGAGTTGCAGGATACAAAATCAACCCACAAAAATTAGCTGCATTTCTATTCACTAACAATGAACAATCTGAAAAAGAAATTAAAGAAACAATTCCATTTATAATAGCATCAAAAAGAATAGACACTTAGGAATAAATTTAACCAAGGAGTTAAAAGACTTGTATACAGAAAACTATAAAATGTTGCTGAAATTAAAGAAGACATAAAGAAATGGAAAGACATCCCATATTCATGGATTGAAAGACTTAATATTGTTAAGATGCCAATACTACCCAAAGCAACCCATGGATTCAATGCAATCCCTATCAAAATCCCAAGAGTTTTTTGCAAATAACCACAAAAATTTTGAAAAAGAAGAAAAATGTTGGAAGATGCATACTTCCTGATTTCAAAACTTTCTACCAAGCTATAGTAACCTACACAGTATGGTAATGACAAAAGGACAGACAATATAGACCAATGGAATAAAGAACCCAGAAATAAGCCCTTGAATAGGTGGCCAACTGATTTTCAACAAGAGTACTCAGACCGCTCAATGGTGAAAAGACAATCTTTTTAACAGTGTTGAGAAAACTGGATATTCACATGCAAAAGGATGAAGTTGGACCCTTACATCTGCCATATACAAAAGTAAAATAGAGGAAAGACCTAAATGAAGAACTAAAACTATAAAACTCTTAGGTGAAAACATACTAGAAAATCTTTGTGACATTTGGGGTGCTTTCTTGGATATACTACCAAAAGTATAGGTAACAAAAGATAAAATAGACAAATTGTACTTCATCAACATTAAAAACTTTAGTGCATCAAAGGACATTCTCGAGAGTGAAACACCAACCCATAGGAGAAAATATCTGCAAATCATATATCTGATAAGAGATTAATATCCAGAGGGTATACAAAGAACTCCTACAACTCAACAACAAACAAGCCAAGTAGAAAATGGGCAAAGAACTTGAATAGACATTTCTCCAAGAAGATATACAAATGGCCATGAAATACATGAAAAGATGCTCAACGTCACCAGTCATTAGGGAAGTATAAAGCAAGACCACAGTGAGCTACCACTTTATACCCACTAGGATGGCTACAGTAAAAACAAAAACAAAACGGAAAACAACCCGTGTTGACGAGGACAGGGACGAACCGGAAGCATTGCACATTGCTGGTGGGAATGCAGACCGCTGCGGCCGCTGTGGAAAACAGGCTGGCAGTTCCTCAGAGTCACACACAGAATTACCACATGATCCAGCGATTCCACTCAGGTATACACCCCAAAGAACTGAAGGCAGAGACTCAGACAGATACTTTTACAGTAATGTTTATAGCAGCATTATTCACAATAGTAAAAAGGTAGAAACAACTCAAATGTCTATCAACAGACGAAAGGATAAACCGAGTAACAGCCTTAGAATGAAATGCTGACACCTGCCAAAACATGGATGAACCTTGAAAGTATCATGCTAAGTGAAATAAGCCAGATACCGAAGGACAAAGACTGTGTGATTCCCCTTACATGAGGTGCACAGAATAGGCAAATTCATAGAAACAGAAAGCAGATTAGAGGTCACCAGGGGGTTCTTGTTTCATAGGGAGAGAGCTTCGGTTTGGGGGGGATGAAAAAACGTCTGGAAATGGATAGCGTGGTGACGGCCGCACAACACTGTGAATGTACTTACTGCCACTGAATTGTACACTCAAAAAGGGTTAAAATGATAAATTTTGTTAAATATATTTTACCCCAAAAATATCACCCCCCCCAAAAAAAAAACCCCATGTGCAATTCTGGATATTGTTAAGTCAGTCAAACCTACGAGTGAGAGAAATATAAAGAGATTGAGGACAGTAGTTACCTCTGGGCCAGGTGGTGTACCCCAAAGTTTTCATTTACGCCTGTTATGTTTTATTTCTTAATTTAGGTGACAGGCACAGGTGTGTGCTGTGTCATTTTATTGATGGTCTGAAACAACTGATAATAATGAAAGTTGACAAGAGTGGCAGGCAACACAGGCAGCTTCGCCTGCCGCGCAGGAATCAGACAGACCCCGCCTTTCCGAGGCGGCCCCAGTCACTCCGCTACCCCACCTCCCATCGCAGCTCTGCTCCCACACCTCTCCCTGCCACCCCGCACCCCAGCATGGAGGGGACCCTAACTGTTCTCAAAGGTCTGGCTTTCAACTAGGCATAGCTCTCTCTGGCCCTTGGGCAGGGGTGGGACTAAACTGGGGCATTTCTGTCTGCCCCTCACCCCCGCCCAGTGGAAACTTCCTCAGGTGCCTCTCCCCACACCCACAAATCCCAATCCCAGGATGTACTGAATAAAGCAGAGGGCCGAGCCCAGGGCCCTTGCCCACTCTCACCTTTCTTCTCTGGGGCACATGTGGCCCAGCCTCGGCCCCAGCTCCCTACCCCATACCATGGCCAGGGCTGGGGTGGGCTTTCCCCTTCTTGCCCAGCTGTCTGCCTGGGATGGGGGAGGCTTCCACCTCAGAGCAGTATTTCCCTGTTCTTGAGACCCACCCGGGCTCCTTGAGGGCTGCCGGCCCCTCCCCTTGGAAGGCAGGCCTTGGCCAGCAGCAGACACGAGTTACTCAGGCTCCCGGCCTGGCAGAAGGAGGGGGCCCTAGACACACACACCCACCACGTGCAGTGGCAACAGGGGGACGGGGAAGTAGGGCTGAAGAGGGAGGGGCTGCTACCCAGTGGGAACTCCCTGAGGGACCCCTGAGCCCCTAGCACAGAGCCCGCCACAGGCTCCCAGGCTGGGTGGATGGACAGACTGACCGACATGGGCAGGACTGACATGGAAGCAGGAAGGCACTCCCTGGTGTTAGCAGCATGGAAGGCGGGGTGGGAATGGGACCAAAGACCAGAAAGCACCTGTGTTCATTTGGGAGGGGGTGGGGAAGGGAGGGGAGAGAAAGGGGTCCTCCCTACCATAGTGGGGTCTGAAGTTGGTGGGTGGCATCCAAGCTTTCCTTCTGACTCTGGGTGCCTGTACCCCCAACCCACCCAGTTTCCTGGGACCAAACTTGGCCAGGCCCAGTCTAGGGCTCTGGCCAGATAAGGATATGGCTTTGCCAACGCCCCTGCATGAGGGAGAAGAGACTTACGTCCCTGTGGCGCCACTGTCTGAAAAGCACAGCTCTGGTCAATTCAGCCCCCACCCCCAACACCAGAGATGGTCAAAGTGAGTGTCAGGTACAGAGAGGAGATGAGAGGAGCAGTAGCAAACACAGGGGCCGCCACGCCCTGCCGGTCGGGCTGGTGCCTTTCACGGCCGTAGTCCTGTGCAGCAGCAACTAAGAATTCTCATTTCAAATTCTCAAACCAGTAGTTGAAGACTGATATTGAAAAGTACATTAAATTTTGTGGCCAGAACACTGATTGTCTTATACAACAAGACAGATTTCCATGTAATTTTGAGCATGTGACCAGTTGCACGTGTTTTTAATTTTGGTGGCGTTACGTTGCAAAACAATTGTGACCAGACTAAAACACTCACTCACAATTTCAGGAACACCCGTACTTGGGACACACTCTGCTGAGCCGTAGGGCTGCAGTGCTGGCGAGCCCTGTCCAGGGGCTCCCAACAGCACTTCCTTCTTGGTGTGCACGGATGTTCGTGCATGCGTGCGTGTTTCCTTTCCAGCTTTTGGCTGGTGCTGTGAACTGTGCCCCCACAGGGCCAGACTCTTTGGGCCACTGAAGTCCTGGCTTTTGCTGGTCACCCAGGAGGAAAAGGCAGAACTCTGGAGAGGGGCGGAGCACCCCAGCCAGGCCTGTGTGCACAGCGATGCCCCAGACCTCGGCCTGGCAGGAGCTCCGGCCAGTCAAGGCTGATGATAAACAATGATTCTGCTTTAGGCACAATGGGCGAGCACGTAAACCTTTCCAGAAAGTAATGGACACATTGGGATTTTAAAGGTACAGCCCTTTGTCTCAGCAGTCCCCCTTCTAGGACTCTAACCAAAAGAAAGCTCTGCAAAACTGGAAAATCAAGCACAAGGGGTCCGTCCTTGTGCTGTTTACACCAGCAAAGAATCATAAACAATCTAACTGCCTACCAACAGGGGACTGACTGCTCGTTAAAAAGTAGGTCCATCCTGTGAAAGGGCCCTGTTAACCCACTTAAGTAATGACCGCATAGCCTACACAGTCATCCCAGACAAGGCTCAGGGACACCCCAGCGCAAAGCTCAGCTACTCATAAGCTTCAAAGCCTAGAAAGGTACTTCCCAGCCCTGAGCTCTGGTGCCCTGAGGCCAACAAGCTCCAGGCTCCCACTTGATCTTCACACCTGTCACTGTGCCCACCGGCCAGGGTGGTGATGGCAATCCTTCAGGAGAACTGCAAAAAATGTGGTGGAGTCCACGCCATCCTTGCCTGTCTAGGGTCTTTCTCAAATGAAGGAGTTAGGGCAGGTCACCTGCCTTTTCTCACCTGGCCTTCCAGTAATGGTTTTGACCTGCAATCTCTGCAAGACCTTGAGTGCGGTTACCTACCTTCTAGGCTGGGCTTTGGGCAAGAAGAACAGCACTGCTCCGTGGCTGCCTCTGTCTGACCACAGAGCTCCACTAAACCGTGGAACCCAACTGAGTTAGAATACTAGGAACAGCGGTGCATGCTGAGCACTTCCCATGGGCTCTGTTGTTTAACCCCCTAAAGATGCTGGGTGTGAGGGTGTGGAGGTCTCCACCACCACTGCCGTCCGCATCAGTCCCTGTCACAGAGAGGGAAAAAAGGCCCAAGAGGTCGAGCCTCTCCCCACGCCAAGCTAGAGGTGGGGACCCCCACTCCACCACAGGCCCAATCGACCAAGCCACGTCACAGGAGCCAGAAGGTCCTGGTGAGGACACAAGAGGATATAAGACACCAAGCGCCCACACCAGGGCTCTGGAGGCCAAGAAGGTGTCAAAGGCTCAGCTGCTCTCCTACAGCCTGGCAGTGCCTCCCCACAGCACAACTGGGGTGGGCTGAGGTGAATACGGTGTGGTGGCCCAGGGTGGGAAGGGTCTCAGTCAGGCAGATGAGACCTGGCTGGGCCCAGAGGTGATGATGGTCCAGTGAGTGACCTTGAGCAGCTTCCTCCTCCCATAGGAACCTCATTGCCACCCCAAACCCAGGCCACCCACCTCCTTAAGATGGTAGAATAAGCTTCTTCATGGCCCCGCTGCCCCTCTTATCCTAAGAGGCCCCATGGACTGGCGCCTGCCTCCACCCATCACCTCTTGTCCCACCGAGAGCCTCGCTCTCAGGGCTCCAGGTGCATGGACCATCTGCCCTTCCTCCCCCAGGGCCTTTGCACGTGCTGTTCCCTGCTCCAAGAAGAGGTCCCGGCCTCCTTTCGCTGCACTCACTCACCTTCCCGAAGGCCCCACCAGGCACATTTCCTCTGGGAAGCCTTCCTTGCCACTGGCCACATCCACCCTGGGACTTTCCTATACCGCTTTCTGGCACCTCAACAAACCAGCAGCAAGATGAGCCATGGAAGGCTCATGGCCTGGTGGAGGACTCTGCGGCCTGGTCCCCTGCCGTGGCACTCTGCCATGCTGGCCGAGCAGACACAAGAAGGGGATGGGCCCGCATGTGCCTACAGCAAACCCTAGCTGCACAGTTGGAGATGCAGACGCTGAGCTCAAACACATGCGCCAGGACCCACAGAAGGCACCACCCAGGAGGGACACAGGGAAATGTTCTGGATCCTGACCTGGTGGTGGTTACCTGGGCTTATACACAGATCAAAATCAAGATGACACGCACTTACTGCATGTCTGTTCTACCTCAATTAAAAAGTTTTTTTTAAAAAAAGTCAAATTTCTTTTCCTAGGATCTCATCTTCCACATAATCACGCACAATAAACCAGTGAACTGGAAATTCTCTTCCACTCTCCTGAAACAGCTAATTATTTTGCTACCTTGGAGAGGACTCCTGGACTGGGTGGATGAGGCCGTGCCCACTGCCCCTGTGCCCTGGCTGCTCAGCCCCTGCTGTTTGGGCAGAGCCCACGTGGCCTCTGGACGCCCCTGGTGAAACGGTTGAGGGGGTATGGCCAGGCCGCGGCAGGGCTGAGGCTGGTCAGGACATAACACAGGCTGCCAAGAAAACCCCAAGGGGGGGGCCCTGAAGTCTGACATGCATCAAAGCTCTGCTGGGACTCACCGTGTGACCCGGGGTAGGGGTTTCCTGCTGGTAACGCGTGGGCACTGGCCTCTGCAAGCACCTCTGACGCTTGTGGCTCCTCGGAAGTGCATCTGCTCTGCCACTTCCCCTCTGCTGCCCCCAGGGTGCCACGTCAGCCTGGGGGACCTTGTGCTTCCATTGCGGGCATCTGCCCTCGCAGGCACACCGCACCCTCTAGCTGGCTCCCCTTTTCCAAATCCATCACAGTGGTCTCCACCAAAAGCAGAGAGCAAGGTGGGGCGACTTAGAGTCCTAACACGTGGGCAGGGGCAGGGGAGTTGACCCACAGGGATGGCTCCTCAGGGACAGCTCCTGGGGGTCACCTGCCATTTCTTTCCCCCAAAGGTGTGTGCGTGGATCCAATCTGAGCAGGTAGTGTATGCGCCTGAGGAGACAGGGTGTGACAGAGGTCGCCACTGGAGGACTCAAGTCCCTCAGGTGCCTCCCCCAGAGTCAAGCACCTGTGACTGGGAGGTGAGGGGCAGGAGTGCCCCCTGAGGAAGGAGGACCCCTCCAGACTCGAGCTCCCTGCACCCTGGCTGCACTGTGCCTGGGCAAGTGGGCTCCACAGCGCGGAAGGCCTCAGGTGAACGTGGGGACGTGGGGCACCAGCTGGAGCTGGCATGGGTAAGTCTGAGCGAAACCAGAGGCAGGCCCAGGGCAAGACACCCTGATGTCCTAGCACTTATGCAGTGACGCAGCAGGGACAGAAAGCCGAGCCACTCTTCCCTCCTCCCTATTTCCCCTCAGGGCCACAAGAAGGCTGGTGTCCTCGTGACCACAAGTTACCAAGCTGCCACCCAGCAGAGCCCGTGAACCCAGCTGCCTTCCCACCACGCACGTTCACTTACAGAGCAGGCACTCAATAAATGCACACCATGTGAAAGGCATATAAAAATACACTGTCCACTTCAGGAGAAGCAGCAGACAGACATGGAAACTGAGGCAGAGGGACAGTAACTTTTCTCGGAAGGGTGGGGCTGGCACTGCAGAATCTGCCCAATTTTGCCCACCCCACGGATGCCAGCTGGACCAGGCCCCGTCACCTCCCCCAGGGACCCTCCCCACAGCAACCCAGCAGGGTCCCTGCTACTACTACCCCTCCCCACGCCACCCCACAGCCGGCTGGCAGCCAGGCGGCCTCAGAGGAGGGGAGCAAAGTAGGAAAGATCCAGGCGAGGGTCAGCTTGGGCCTCACCAAAGTGACTTCACACACAGGGCACAACTGCAGACTTTTCCCTATCAGCAAAGCAGGGGTCTGAGTGGGAAAAGGCAACACGGCCTACGACATATCCCCGCCAGAAAGTTCAAACCTGAACCGTATCACACTTCTAGATCCATGTACCGATTCACAGGAAAGGCAGAGAGCAGAGGGACTGCAGAAGGCGCACATCGACAGAACCCAGGCAGAGTCAAGCCCCCCACGGTCCTTCGGCAGTGAGTCCAAGGAAACGGCAAGAGCGCACGCAGGCAGAGGAGACGACCCGCCCATCGGCATATGCGGCTCCTCTGGGACCCTGGGGATTTGGACGCCGAGTGGACGTTGGGGAACGTTACGAAATCACCGTGTGTCAGATGTGACAATGGTCCTGTGGTTGCGCTGTTTAAACACACGCTTTCAGAACCCTCGCACACTGCCGGGAGGAATATGAATTAGTACAGCCACTATGGAAAGCTGTATGTTCCTCAGAAAGGTAAAAACAGAACCACTGTATCATCCGGCTGCTCCACTGCTGGGTACATATTCAAAAGAAAAAAAATTAATACACTGAAGAGACGCTGGTGCCCCTCGTGTACTGCAGCACTGTTCACGACAGCCGAGAGGTGCCAGCAAAGGCCGAACGGATAAAGAAAACGGGGTCGTACACACAATGAATATTAGTCAGCCATAAAAAATGAATTCCTGACATCTGCAGTCACACGGATGGAACCGGAGGCCGTTGCGTTAAGCGAAACAAGCCAAGCACAGAAAGACAAATGTTGCGTGTTCTCACTCACATGTGGGAACCAAAAAAAAAGTGAATCTCATGAAAACAGAGAGCAGATTGATGGTTATCAGAGGCCAGGAAGGCGGATGGGGATCAGGAGAGGTTGATGAATGGGCACAATACACAATCGGATGGAAGAAATGAGACCTAGTGTTCGCTAGATCAGTAGTGACTATGATTAACACTAATCTATGATACATTTCAAAATAGCTAGGAAAGAATAATTCAATATTCCCAGCGTAAAGAAAAATATTTAATAATATATAAATAATAATAATATAAAAATAAATATTTAAAAATAAATATTTAAGGTGGTAGATATTCCAGTTACCCTGATTTGATCATTGCCTAGTATTTGAATGTAACAAATGATCACATGTATCCTGAAAATATACACATCTACTACATATCAATAAAAATAAAAAGTGTAGGAAAAGCAAAAAAACCAAATAAATTACATAAATTTATAATGAAATAAAGTATATTAAAAACAAAAAAAAAATTAACGTCAAAAATACGTACTGAAAAATTGACAGAAAAAAATATGACATTTGGGCTGGGCACGGTGGCTCACGCCTGTAATCCTAGCACTCTGGGAGGCCGAGGCGGGCGGATGGTTCAAGGTCAGGAGTTCGAAACCAGCCTGAGCAAGAGTGGGACCCCGTCTCTACTATAAATAGAAAGAAATTAATTGGCCAACTAAAAATATATATACAAAAAATTAGCCAGGCATGGTGGCGCATGCCTGTAGTCCCAGCTATTTGTGAGGCTGAGGCAGGAGGATCATTTGAGCCCAGGAGTTTGAGGTTGCTGTGAGCTAGGCTGACGCCACAACACTCACTCTAGCCCAGGCAACAGAGTGAGACTCTGTCTCAAAAAAAAAAAAAAAAAATGACATTTGGGATTTGGTTTAAAATCACCCCCAAGACTAGGGGGCAGATGAAATAGGATCATCCACAAGGCAACACTATCAAAGTTGCATGATGGGAACTGAGTTCCCACCTCAATAATCTCTTTTGCCTAATTTTGTACATGTTTCAAATTTTCTTTAATAGAAAGGATTTCTGAGGTCGTTGCTTGTTTGAATCTCAAATACCCGACTCGAGGAGCGAGACAAAGGAAGGGGGCAGGAGAACATTCACCAGAGCGCCTGGTCTGGGGGAGGGACTTTGAACCCCTCCGCAGAAGCCTGGCAGGTTCTGCAAATGCTTGCTGCCAGCTTCCTCTTTCAAGTGCACTTTTAACCAGTTTTTAAAATCTCAGTTAAAAAACACCCCACCCCACACCCAGAAGTGACAGGGTACGATGCACCCTGCCACCCGTGCCGGCCCACGCACTATTGTGACTGTGAAAGATAAGCACAGAATCAAAAGTCAGAGTTGAGAAACTTCTATAGCAATCTGACACAGTGACCTATGTCTGCTGAGTCTAATAAGAAGACAGTGGGCTTATATTTCATATATCTTTATTTTTATTATAACTACTAATTTTTGTGGTATTTTAAAATCTGGCCCATGAGAGATTAAAATTTTAAAAAACAAACACTCACCTGGGCTTCCCCACAGAGAGTTTGAGAAGCACTGTTACGGACCAGACATTGATCCCCTGGAGACCCCAAACCCATCAGCTCAGGTGACCAGCCAGAGACCCCCAAAGCTTCCCTTCCCACAGTTTGCTGTGCTGCCTCGAATACGTGCCGTCAACAGGTCACGGGTAAGAGAGCAGCAGCGGTACAAGCTGTTTGATTATTAAATTCATGCTCACTTACACACCTCCGCGCCAGCACAAGCAGAGCCTCCTCCAGCAAGTGCGAGCAAGGCCAGCATGTGTGCTGAGTGTCCGCCCTGGTCGAGGCATCTTCACGAGCTGTGGTTAGACAGCAAACTTTCACGCACATGCCCACTACTGTTTCCCTTTCAAATGTCTCCACGGGTTTAATTGCAGAGGGTCCCAAGACTGCAAGCTGAGCTGCTTAAAAAACTGACTGCTTCGTTGCATCAACTGGGAATTATCACTTAACTAAAGTGCAGAAATAAATCAGGAACTTGGGTTAGTGGAAGATACCAACTAGCACCCCTCGCTCCTGAAAATGGTACTGCTGTTCTCACTATGATATATAAAAAACAAACAAAAAGAATCATAAATATAAACTTATAAAATAAACACACACTAATATGCAACATCACCTGTATCTATTTTATGCACTGGAGTTTCATGTTCAAGTTGCACTGCTTTAAAAGAGAAGGGAAAGTCGCTGCTGGCCAAGATCCTCGTGCTGCAACCTCAGCTCTGCCACCTCTCACAGCTTAGCATCTCTGGGCCTCCGTTTCCTCAACTATATAATTGGAACAGAGCCACTCATTTCAATGATTTTGCTATTAGGGCAAAAGGAAATAAGAACTAAAAACACTTCAAAGAATTAAAAGCACAAAGCTAAAAGCACATGGTGATTTTATCAAGTTCACAGCATGGCCTGCATTCCTCTCTCTCTCTCACACAACTTCACTTATCTTGTTTCCTCCTCCATAAAGTGTAGAATGTGATGTTACAACCAATGATAATATCACTAATAAGAAATTAAGTATCATTGATCAAAAAACATATCACCAGCCTTGCTGTGCATGCCCAACACGGTGCTAACCGCTTTCCCCCAGATTCTTGGGTGATCCTCCCTCCAGCGCTGCGAGGACCACTCCATCATCCCCGTTTGCGTGGGGCTTTGACAGAACGACAGTGCCTGCATCCTTTTCTGGGCTTTCCTGAAGCCCCAGTGTGATAACAACAGATGTAAAAATCAACACAAGTACCCAGGGGACCAGGCACAGGGACTACAGCCATGAACAGGACACATGATCTGTGACCTCACAGGGTTTCATCCTAGGAACCAGCAGGAGTGGTATTAATGCCATGCCAACACCGAGGCCTGAGTCTGGGGGCCTCCTTGGGCCAGCACCTCCCAATGGAGCAGAAAAAATGTTTGTGGTTTTGTGGCCCTGCTGGGGTGGTGGTGGGCAAGCCCTCGATGTGGCTCCAGGGTCTCTGGCTCGGAGCAGGCATTAAAGTTGACCCTGCCAGGCCCAATCTGCCAAGCAGGAGCAGAACACAGGGGTGGGGGAGCACCGAGGCCGGGCGTGCTCCCAGTGGCTCCTCTCCCAGCTCCGGCTAGCTACCGGGGGCCCTGGGAGGCAGCCAGGATTTGCCAGAAACGGCTCACTCTTCACAAGACAATGAATCCACTGTTGACCAGTCAGGGCCTTGATTAATATTTGCAAAAGAATGAAGTGGAAAATTCCACCTGTGTGGGTGGAGGCTGGACCCGCAGGACATGTCAACAACCCTGATGGCCTTGTTCCCTCTAGGATGGATCAGACAGAGAGACAAAGGTCTGAGTAATAGTGACAGAAACTGGGGCCTGTCATTACTCTTGGGTCCAAGGGAATGTCCCTCTGCAGATTACAGGCATATCAGGTTTTTTTTATTGTCCTGCCTCTCCTCCCCCTGAATTTACACAGCACTTTTAAATCCTTCGACTTGCTTTCCTATCTCCTGTCTCATCCAAGCCTCCTAACAGGCCTGCTAGGGAGGCAGGGCTGGCATCAGCCCTGGGTTACTCGTTGGGACGCTGAAGCCCCAGGAGTCCAGAGCCTCGCGCAAGGCCAGCTGATGGCGAGCGAGGTGCAGGGCGGGGGGCGGGGGGGCCAGGCATCTCAGCCCCACGCTGCACAAAGCCCGTGCGAGGCCAGGGCTACCAGACAGAGTGGTCATCCAGGTTTCGACGGAGGCCCTGACCTTCACCTTGCCTGTGGGGAGAAAGGAGGAAGGTCAAACCAGCTCTCTCTGGTGCGCAGGCCTAGGAACCAGCCTCGGAGGAAGGCATGCGTTAGTTTACTCATGCGAACATTTGACCAGCAAGTAAGCCCCGAACATGAAGCACACTGTGTCAGGTGGCTCCTTCAGAAACCCAAACCTAGAAGAATTTATGACTGAAGGGAGATCAGAAAATCTCCAAAGGTTGCTTCTCTTCTAGACTCTGATCACCTCACCACCTCTACCTGCCTCACCCACGCCAGTTTACAGGAAAGGACCCCGAGGCTCTGAGAACAGTGACTTGCCAGAGGTCAGAGGGAGAGGAAGCTGAGACCTCTGACCTGCAGTGCCCTGCCTCCAGTTTATAAAGCCACAAAGCTCTCAGGCTTAGCCATGTCCCTTCTAGCAGGCCAGCTCGGAGGCTGCACGTCTAATCACCAAGGACCTTTCATGGGGGAACTCTTGGGGCACGGCCTTCTGAGCCCGGCAGAACCCCCAGGAGGCAGGCAGGTGCGTGCTGTGTGCCCACTGGGCACACCTCACATCCCACACTCCACAGCCCCTCTGTGGAGCTGGCCTGGGCGGCACCCCCACCTCTAAATCCAAGGGGGGGGGGCCAGGGCAGTGTCATCTCTGGACCCAGGACAGCGGGAAACCCACTCAAGCTATGTTGAGAGTCTCTGCCTGGTACCCCCTGTCCAGGTAGCCCTCCTTCCACTCCTCCCCACAGGCTCGGCTGCCTCCAAGCCACCCTCCCCTCACGCTTCCTCTCTCCTCTGCCCACCAGCTTCTTCCCCCTTTTTTAAAACAAAATCACCTCCCCACGCCACCCCTATTTCCTCCCATGCCTGTCCCACCTGTTCTTGCCAAGGCCATTGGTCTCCCTCAGGCCAGAACCCTGGTCCCTTTGCCCTTCCTCACGCCCGGGTTTTCCGCTGCAGCGTCTCCTAGCCCTCCTTTCCCTCCAGGAAGCTCTCCTCCCCCAGGGCCCTGTCCTCCTCCTCCCCACTGCCTGAGAATGTCTGGCTCACAAAGCCTGTCTCCAGGCCTAACCTCTGCACCCTCGTGTCCCAGGGCCCTTGCATATTAACTGTGCCAGCTCTCCGCAGCAGGGACTCAGATACTCACCGTGAATGAACACGTGTTGGTGAACAGCTGCCCGCTTGCTGGTCTCAGAGGGGCTGGCCCCTACCCACCCTGCACAGCCACCCTGCTGGCCTTTCTAAAACTGAAAAGTTACCTCCTAAGCCCCTGCCGTGGTTTAATATTGCTAGCATGGGACAAAGTTCACTAACCCATCTGCACTTCCACAGCAGGGCGGGCACCTGTGTCCTTGAATATGCTTCCATATTCATCCTCAGCACAAGAGCACCCATCAGCAAGTATCCAGGTGTCGTTCACCTTTGCACCCCTGTACCTGGCACCCAGTAAGTGTTTGCCAAACAGGAAGATGACTGTTAGTGCTGGAAATGCTCTAAGGGACCATAGGGCCCAAAGCAACTCAGAGAGGGTGGCCCTGCCCCAGGCTGAGGTGAGCACACAGCTTCCCCCAAGGGACCCTCCTTGGTCAGGAATCAGACCAATCGTCTGGAAATGTCACTTACAATCCCACATGCAGGCATGCCAGGGACCCCAGCTGACCCTGAGCATGGGGAGTGGGCCCCACTATACGCAGGCCAGAACACAAACCTGGCAGGTGGGCCAGGCCGGGCACACAGTGGGGCCTCAGCAAAAAGTTGCCTAACTCAGTACAACCTCTCACCAGCTGACAACTAACCCATCCGTAAGTATCTCTCTCTAAGCCTCTGTCTTCTCATTGGCAGCATGGAGCTAATTCAGCCTACAAGTTTAAGTGACTCTCAGTTGGTCACCCCAACCTGGTCCTTTGCAAAGGGAAGGGGCCGAAGCAGTGACCATTCCAGGCTCTGTGACTCTACTGTTAGCCCCGCTGATCTTTGTTAGGTTAGCCTTCTCCCAAACCACCGTGTCTCAAAGGATGGTGCCTGGGCCACCCCAGAATTACCGGGGAGGCGCAATCTCACTTTAGACAGCGCTCAGGGATCCCGGACACAGCGACACCTGAGAACTGCAGCTCCACCAGTGCGGAAGGCTCCCGCTGCTGGAGAGACCCAGGTGTTGCTGTCAATCCTGATTGGGTGGAAATACACATTTACCAGAAAGCCTGGGAAGTGGGGATTTCTATCGCTAATAACCTGTTAACTTAGCTCTGCGAAGAACTAGCTCCCCCAAATAAGTCCAGGAAGCTTCGCTCACGCGCGTCCCGCTCCTTTTGTTTCCCAGACGCGGCGGTTGCGTGACGGGGGCCCCAGTCTCCGGACCCACCCGCCTCAGCCCCAGGCCTCCCGGGGCTGCGTGCGGGGCGGCCCCCACTACTCACCCGCCGCAGCGCGGCCGAGGGCGGGGGCAGTCGGCGGCCGCCAAGCAGGAGCGCGAGGGCGGGGGTTGGCTGTGCCCCTGCCCTGCGGCACTGTAACTGGCGGCGCGGGCGCCCGGCGGGCTCTCCGCGTCCCGAGGGGAACAGCGGGCCGCTCGGAGCCGCTCCAGCCGGGTCGCGCGGCCGGACGGCGTGGTGGGGCGGGGGCACAGGGCTCACTGCACGCACGTGTGCGCGGGGGCTGCCGCGCGCCGCGGCCGCTCGTGCTCCGCTCGGACCCCGCCCATGCCTCCCAGCCCCGCAGGCCGGGCGCTGCGACTTGCCCCAGCCTGGGAGGGGGCGGTGGGGTGGGCGGTGCTGCGGGAGGCGGAGCCGGGAGGGGGCGGCCCAGGGCGCGGGAATAAGAGCGCCGCGGTCGGATGGCCCGGGGCCCGCGCGCTGCCCTGGCGATGGCGATGTCGCTCGTGCTGTTGAGCCTGGCCGCGCTGTGCAGGAGCGCTGTGCCCCGAGAGCCGGTAAGGCCCCGCCCGCACCCCTTCCCCTGCTTCGGTCCCTTGAGCCTAGATCCTGACGGTGTCCGACCCACCAGCCCTCTCTGAAAGCGTGGACCGCCGACTGGAGGGGTATGTCTGCACCCCGTGGCGCAGCCCCGATGAGCCTCAGAGCTCGCTCAGTCCAGCTGTCCCCAGCCTGGAGGGCATCTGGCGTCAGGCTGCTTGAGTCAGGGCGTGGGAATCAGATACAATCTCCTGAAATGCCACCCCGTACTCTTGGTCCTGTCATTTATGCTCACCAAACCTCCGTGTCCTCATCGGAAAAACGGAGGGTGCTACCTAACTCACCAGGGCATCCTAAGGAACTGAGGGTCTGCAACACAGCAGCAAAGAGCCTGGCGCATACTAGATGCCCATTATTGTTAGGGGGTCTGCCCACCTGCTGGGGCACAACTGCTTCTCCAGTTACTTTTTTGTCATGTTGTCTGCCTTGTTCAACTGAGGAGGAAAAAGCTCATCCCTCAAATAACATTCGTGATTATATCCCTGCCCTCTGCACATAGCGTAACAGCATGGTGGTGACTTGTTGATGGTTAGGGAAAGACAAACCCCATTCATTGTTTCCTGCTGTCCTCAGCGCCTATCCCTGCCCTCTGTCTCAAGTTCCAGACCCCCTTGGCTGTTTCCACCGGAGGAAGAATTCATCCCTTTGCTGTGACTGCGTTGCAAGGCCAACAGTCTGAACTCTGTAACGTTTACAGCTGCTGTTTGGCTTCTTCCTAAAACTTGTCTCACCAGCCCTTTGAGAAGAACTCAGCTCCCAGTATGGTGGCTTATTTGCTTTTCTAAAAAAGTCTGATTTATCCCTTAGAGTTCATTTCTAAAAAGACAGAGGAGTGATTGATGATTTTGCCCAAACCCAATTACTCAAACCATCAGAAGTCTTGCCTTCTGTTCTACAAGGTGTTTGGAAATGTGGACCCTTAGAGGGATCAAGAGTCCAGAGCTGGTGGACTCAGCACATGGAGTCTTGTCATTGGAACTTGCTGCTGCCTGAAAGTTAAATATTTTAGGTTCAGTATTTTACTCCAAAACCAAAATACAAATTATTTTTTCTTACAGGAAGACATGAGCAGTTAGCTTCAAAGGGTTTAGTACCAAATTTTCTTGGGCACTGATAATCCAGATTTATTTTTTTTTAAGTTTTTTTAAAAAGATAACATGATGAAATCAAAGTTGCTTATGGTTTTCTAAATAATAGCATAGGTGACTCTTTTTGTATTATCAGGGGGAATATTTTAGCCTAGCACAGTGGTTCACACCTGTAATTCCAGCATTTGGGGAGGCTGAAGAGGGAGGACTTCTTGAAGCCAGGGGTTCAAGACCAGCCTGGGCAACACAGTAAGACCTTATCTCTACAACAAATTTAAAAATTAGCCGGTCGCGGTGGTGCATGCCTATAGTCCCAGCTACTAGGGAGGCTGAAGCAGAAGGATCGCTTCAGCCCAGGACTTCGAGGTTACAGTGAGCTATGATTGTGCCAGTGCATTCTAGCCTGGGTGACAGAGTGAGACCCCGTCTCTAAAAAAACAAGGGGAATATTTTCAAGAACCTGGGGAAGGTACCATGGACTGCATTCATAGCTTTCTTCCTTTCATCTTCTTAGCATAGCTACTCCTTAATCTGGGAAAGCTCAATAAATACTCCAGACCATCCTTAAAACCTGTAAAAACATTAGAATGGTGAAGGGGCTTCATGATGGTCCAGAGTCAGCCCCTGCTTATGGCAGGAAAGGCCAACACCCAGAGACAGGTGGAGACCCACCCCTGGTCTTCAAGTGAGGGTGTGGGCTGGCTTGAGGATCAGGTACACTGATGGCAAATCAGTTGGGCCATCATAGCCTACAATGAAGTTATGATGTGGAACCAGTTCATCTTTTCTTTGAAATTTGGTCACTTGTTTGTGCATTTAAGGGACAAGATGGTGTGTTGTCTAATTCAGCAGAGGAAGGCTTGTGGTTTGCTGGCTTCCACATGACACTTGGTCTCTTTCTCTCCCACAGACTGTTCATTGTGGCTCTGAAAACGGTAGGTGCATTAGGGAATGGGTATTGTGGGCTTTGCTTTGGAAGCATAGTTGTAATTTTAAGGGGGCCTGTACAT
This sequence comes from Lepilemur ruficaudatus, assembly GCA_963574885.1. Classification (NCBI taxonomy): domain Eukaryota; kingdom Metazoa; phylum Chordata; class Mammalia; order Primates; family Lepilemuridae; genus Lepilemur; species Lepilemur ruficaudatus. The sequence continues at coordinate 22,231 of CAUYRT010053568.1, forward strand.
TTAGGATATCAGCGACCAGCAGGGTGAACCATTGCTCTGTTAGCTGATGCAGATGAAGTCTCTGCTCCGGGGGAATTAAGAGGTATATGAGATGGGCTGGCACAGCAGGGTAGGACTTGCTATGCAAGGTGGAAAGTGATGCCTGCCACTCTGCAGAGGGAGACACTTATAGTCGGGACCAGAATGCAAATGTTTCATAGGAGAGTGGGTGTTTGAGTAGCATTTAAGAATGGGTGGGCTTCTGCCCAAGCAATGTGGGTAAGGAAGGTGAGCTGGAGGACAGATAGCACCAGCAAAGGCTAGGAGGTAGGAACATGAGGGTTTTGCAGGCCAGCTGGCTGGAGTACAGGGCTGAGGTACAGGGCAAGCAGGACTGACCCTAATAAACATGTTAAATACACTCTCTATATATGTACTTTTATATACACAGGTATCTAGAATGGTCCCAAGTGCTCTGTAGGTTGGCACCAGGAGATGGAGAGTATTTCTCTTAGGTCAACATCACCTCAACTATAAAACAGCCAGCACCAAGAAACATTTGGCCTACCTTAGCAGGAAGTGATGCCTTGTGAATGGAGGTGGACCAGGGTGGGTCACTGAGAGGAGATGGCATCAGATGGGGCTAGGAAAAGGAGTGTCACGGGAAGTCTTGCCTTTTCCCAGGGCCATCTCGAGAGTGGGAGAGCCCACATATTCTGACCCCAGGAGACTTGAGGGGTCTCCAAGTGGAACCTGTTAAAACCAGTGTTACAATGGAGGACTCTTCAATTTTGATGAATATAAGCTGGACACTCCGGGCAGATGGTAAGTTTGCCCCAATCAAATATAAGGCCTAAAGTGTCTACTAAACCAGAAATGTATAGACTATATGACCCATTAATTCTACTCCTAAGCATTCCCAATGGAAATAAATACATGCACAAAAAGCCACATCTGAGGCTGTTCATAGCAGCACTATTCACAACAGCCCCAAATTGGAAAGGACTCAAAGGCCCAACAGCAGAATGGAATCACCAAAGGATTCCATTACAGCAGTGAGAGTGAATGCTCTGTAACTACACACAATATGCACGGATGTCACAAACGTAAGACGCCAGATTCAAAAGAGTTCGTACATTTATATCTGTGTGCATGCCTACAGTCATACATACCATGATTCCATTTACAGGAAGTGCTGCAAAACTAATCCAGTGGTTAAGAAGTCAGGGTGGTGTTTACTCTTGGGGTGGGCATGACAAAGGAAGCACGAGGGAAGCTCCTGGGGTGTTTCTTGACCTGCATACTGGTCACGGGAGTGTGCAAATGCAAGTAGTATGCTTATGATCTGTGTGCTTTCTGTGTATTATACTTTGTGGAAGAAGATAGGGTAAGGCAGAGATGATTCCCCCTAGTTTAGGAAAAGCACTGGCTTAGGTAGGTGACTTCTCTACTCCCTAAATGACATCATGAAACTCTTTGACATTTCCCCAAGATTACACTGCAAGGCAAGTCGAGTTCCTTTGATGAGCTAATCCTGGGATCCTAATGCCCACATTTGTGGTTTCGATCTGCTAAATTCAGGTAAAGCCTGTCCATTCAAGAATACAAGAGTGCCAGGCACAGAGAGATGAGTTGGCTACGGTCTCTACCCAGCAGAGCTTTCAGGGTAGCAGGGGAGGCAGACAGGGGAATCCCAGGGGATGTCAGGGGAATCCCAGAAGGGAGCTGTGCTCCATCTGAGTGGGGTGGGGCAGGGAGGCCCGGGAGAGGGCCCTGGTGAGAGTACGTTAAGTGAGATGAGGCAGTAAGGCTTTGGCCCCTTACCTGGCACAGAGTGAGCTCTTTTGGCTATTGTCATAGGCTATGGTGCATGAGTTAGATGGGGTTTAAAGAAGTAAGACTTGGAGGAAGAGAATGGGAAGAAAGGGCATTCCAGAGAGAAGAATCAGCAAGGACAAAGGTGCAGTCAGATCAGGTATGGTGTGGTGATGACTCCCTCAGAGCCTCGGAGGGTCTTTGTGGGTTCTCCGAGGCAGGCCTGTTCTTCTTAAGAGACCCAGAAAAACGCAGAGCTACAGTCACCTTTGCAGGCATCCTGCGAAACCCAGGCTTACCTCGGAGAAGAAAGGAGCTTGGCCTTTGGTCTTTGAATTCACATCTGCTGCTGCCAAGCTTTGTAAGCTTAAGCAAAGCTCCCTGAAACTCCCCATGCCTCACTCACTCCATCTGTAAACTGGGCAGAATGGTTCCTACCTTTTAGTGTTGTTGTGAATGGGAGCAGAGGTGTAAAGGAAAGCATGCTAGCAAAACATCTAGCATCATGTCAGCCACACAGTAAATGCTAAATAAACAATTGCCCTCTTGCCTATCTCGGCAGCCAGCATCCGCTTGTTGAATGCCACCAAGATCTGCGTGACGGGCAAAGACAAATTCCAGTCCTACAGCTGTGTGAGGTGCAATTACACAAAGGCGTTCGAGAGTCAGACCAGACCCTCTGGCGGCAAAGTAAGCACTTTTAGGCACTTGGCTAACTGTGGCACGCTGGGCCCTTTGAGGAACATGGACGACACGCTGCACCAACAGGCTGGTGAGCAGCTACGACTCAGCTCCGAGCTCGGAGCAAGATGCCTGGGTTGAAATCCCATTTCTGGCCACTTTTCTACTCTGTCCCCTGGGCAAGTCAACATCTCTAGGCCTCAATTTCCCTATCAGCAAAGTGAGGGGAGCTGGATAAATCATATCCTGACTGTAAAATTTTACACTTCTCTGATTCTGTAACTTACACTGGCAAACTGTGTGGTGCCCACTCCCTAAGCAGACACTGGCTAGAGACATACAGAAGTTTCAGCAGATAAGGAATGAAATTGTAATGAAAAGGGCCATACACAGAGGTACTGTTTCTGCATTGCACGGTGAGTTGGGAACTTAGGGTTCCTCGCTTTGCCTTTCAGTGGACATTTTCCTACCTAGGCTTTCCTGTGGAACCGAACACACGCTATTTCGTTGGGGTCCATAATATCCCCAATGCAAATATGAATGAAGACGCTCCTTCCTTGTCTGTGAATTTCACCTCACCAGGTAAACTTCCTCACTCTTCTGTTGTTCTGTCTTGTCTTGCCTGCTTTGGGGCATGTGGCTTAGAGCAGAAAGCGCAGGGAACCCTGGATAAGGCCTTTGACCTGCCCAAGTGTGTCCTCAACTATAATATGGACATAGTATAACCACGCCTCACTCACACAGCAGAGAGGATTAGGTCAGGTGAAATGCAGGAAAAAGCCCCTTCCTGGGTGTCAGGCACGGTGCTGAGTACTTGACATGTGACATTTCACTTAAGCACCCCAACAGTCCCAAGGGTGGGATAACCCCATTTTACAGATGAAGAAATTGAGAGGTGAAGTAACTTGCCCTGGGTTATACACACAGTAAAACTGAATTCAAACTCTGGTCTTTCTTGACCAATACACTTTAGCTGCTTTTTATGTCATTGATGCAAAATGTCTGTTCATTCCAGTCCCGGCTTTCTAGTGGGCTGTGTGTGGCCAGGCCTCTGAGGATCTGCAGACTCCAGTAGACTTGTCCCTGGGCTATATAGGAGGGGCAGGGTGGCACTCAGTGGAACGCCAGGCTGTGGAGGAGAAGAGGCAGGTTCATGTGTATGAGGGGCCCATCTGGGCTGGGTCACTTGCTCTGTGCCCCAGTGCTGTCTGTCTCAGGTGAGCCATCAAAGCCAAATGGGGTAGTTTCCAATTTGTCATTGGCCTCTGAGATCATGGTCCAGGGTGTTTTGATGCCATGCCATTTCCTACACAGCAGTTTCCAGCTTTCCTGATGAGACCAAACCTCATTTTGTTTTCAGATAAACTTTTTAATTCTGTAATAATTTACACTTACAGAAAAGTTACAAAGATAATAAAAAGAGTTTCCAGATACCTCTCACCCAGATTCTCCTATTGTTAACATCTTATATCACCATGGTATATTTCTCAAAACTAAGAAACCAACATTAATACATTTCTATTAGCTAAACTCCAGACTTCATTTGGATTTCACCTGCTTTTTCATTAATGTCTTCTTTCTGTCCCATTACATTTAGTTCCTTGTGTCTCCTCCAGTCTCCTATGGGGTGTGGCATCCATGTGACATCACTGCTCAGGTTCACCTTGGTTAAGGTGGTGCCTGCTAGGCTTCTCATGTAAATCTACTCTAGGCAGATTTCTCAACTCCAGGTTTTGGAAACAAGTCACTAAGTCTAGGTGACCTCCCTAGGGTGGGGGTTGGGGGTAGATTAAGTTTCATGTCCTGGAAGAGGCAGTATCTACATATACTACCAAATGTTTCTAAAGAGTCTTCTCTTGGGGATCATAGATACCATTTTGGCAAAGGCTGTATTTAAATTAGACTCTGGTTATCATATCATGGGGAGATGATTTTTGGTTTAACAGTGAAATGTTAGTGGCCCATTTAAATTTGCCATCTTATATCTGGAATGTTTTGGCAATCCGTTACAGGTATGGTATGCCTGTGTGTGTGTACTTGTTGGCAAGAGGGTGGAACAGAGATACCTTTTCTAAAATGTAAAAACTTTCAAATTTCCAGGCTGCCTAGACCACACAATGAAATATAAAAAGAAATGCATTGAGGCAGGTAAGTAAATAACAGCATTTGCTTTTATTATTTGAAGAAACTGGTAACTTGAGCCAGCTAGCTCTCTCCATCTTTTTACAGATGAAGAAACTGAGGCCTATGGGATGGGGGTTATGTATCCAAGTCGCTCAAGACAGTGAAAGCAGAAGCACCCAGGGCTCCTAATCCCTTACCAGCACTTTGCCCACTGAGTTGAGCAGCCTGTTCAGGGGATAGACTCTTAGTAGGTTTATGCAGTAGACCAACAGTGTAGTCACGCGAAACCGCCCCCATCCCCTTGGCTAACATTTTAGCCCAAATTGCACTTAACAGTGGTGCCAGCTGGAGGCCTTTCCTGATAGCTTGGAGTCCTCTTTCACCTGCCCAGACACCAGCACCGCCAACCTGTGGCCATGGGAACCCTGAGAACCTTCTGTTTGGATTCGCAAACATTCAAGTGGGAGTGTTAGCTAAAGGAATGACCTAGAGGCATTCCCTCATCCTGTGTCCTTAAAAGGGATCACCTTTCACATGCTAGACCCCTTCCCCTTTAAGTTTGAAATATGTGCCTTTAGAATAATCAGTCACTAATGCCCCATTTCCAAGGGTTTGTGCAAATTTCTGTGTAATTTAATGTTGGGATGCTAAATAAGGGTTGAGGCATTTAAGGGGACTGGTTCCAAACTTTTAAGCACTCTTCACCCCACAAGGCATCCCTGTGTACCCTGTCGGCCTGCGCTGCATGTGCTGTCCAGGTGAGAAGGCAGATTTGGAGCACTGAGCTTCCTTTCCCACCTCCCCAAGAGTGATATGTAGGAGTGTGAACACGGGTGTGAGGAGGTCGGAGGGCCTTGAACTCCTAAAGATAGTTCTGAGCCAGGGCCTGAAATGGTCTCCTGGGTGGGGAAGATAATTCATGCTATTATATGTCATGTTCCTGGAAATCAATCCAGTCCTTATTTGCAAGTCACATCAATAAGACAACTGACTTTTTCTGACAGAGTAGATCTGTCAACGTATCCTCTAAGCTTTGAGCCATTTCCTTCTTTCTTTGCATCCAGTAAAACTGGCAGAATTGTCTGATAGATGAGGTTCCTGGAACACAGAGTATTCTAATGGTCACAGTCCTGATCATGAATTCAGTCCTGATCATGATTGCTCTGTAATCTTAGGCATGTCTCCTAACCTGTGGCTCCTTCTCCCCACCCTGGGAAGGAGAAAATACTGATATGCCCCCCGACCCCCGCCCACTGCCAGCCCTTACCTCAAAGCAGAGGGTAAGGACATAAGTGAGAAGTAGAACCCAGTCAGAGCCTCCTACCACCCTCAGCCCAGGGAAGCTATTTTCAGCAGGGCAGCGATGTGGGATCCATATACTTTTCTTGGGGAGCAGATACTTTGGGACTCTGGGAGCAATGATAAAAATTTCGCTGTGTAGTGGTGTCCCTGCCTCTTAGATGTGTGCCTGAGAACTTAGATTTGTTTTTGTAAAGCCCTTTGGGGAATTTTAATGAGGCAGGAGGTAGCAGGTTCATCCACAGGATGCTCTCTCAACTCACAGGAAGTCTGTGGGATCCAAACATCACCGCTTGTAAGAAGAATGAGAAGACAGTAGAAGTGAATTTTACAACCAGTCTCCTTGGAAACAGATACATGGCTCTTATCCTGAATAACACCGTCATTGGGTTTTCTAATGTGTTGGAGGTACTCTTTCCCTTCATTCCCTTAACATACCCCCATCATGAACCTCCAGCTTTCCTTAGCTTGTTGATGGAAAATGAGGACACTTTAGGATTCCTGAACAGCCTCTTTGGAAAGAGCACACAACTGCCTATTGTCCAAATGTGCTGAGCCATTTTGGTTAATTCAACAAATAAAAACAAGTCTCCGTGGGCATCCTGGGATATGTCACTGTGACTCTGAAACCAAAAAAGTAGGAGTTTCAGAAGTATGAAATGAATCCTTGTTCAAACATAGTCTAATGAACTGAAAGTTAGTTTGAAAAGCAAGGCTCATTCACTGGTGGTCTTTGATCTGCTCCCTCATGACTCAATTCTTCACTGTCTCACTTATCTGCACCAGAAGAAACTATCGCGAACTTCTGTAGTGATTCCGGTGACTGGGGAAAGTGAAGGTGCTGTGGTTCAGGTAAAGTTTAATAGGTGCTTTGGAGAGGGGAGGGATACTAGAAGACTAACTGTGCCCCCATAACTGCTTTCGATGACTCCTTTTAAGCATGAGTTCATTCTCTCCTCCCAAACACACTTCTGCCAGCACATCCGAGTTTAGTGATGTGAACAAAAGCTCCTCCTCTGCAGTCTCCACGGTGCCGAGGCCAGGAAGCTGACCCTGCAGTCATGGTCCTTTTGCTTGTATTAGTGGCTGCTGACTTTCCAAAGTGCTTTTATTTCCATTTCTGTCCAGACACTCAGGGATAGGAGTACCATCTTACTTCCCCAAGCATCAGTTTTAACAGCAAAATGAAGTTGCAAAGGATCTGAAATCGGAAGGTCTGTGTTCCACATGAGAGTATGAACTTTGGAGAGGGACTGCCTGTCCTCTCAGGGCCTCTGCTGGCCAAGGCAGAAAACAGGAAGTTGGACCTATAGATGCTCTCAGATCTCTTTCAACTCTGAGTTTAGACACTGGGGACATGGAGGGCCCGATGAGATTTTAGACTTTGTTACAGATGTGTGACCAAGGATAAAATGCCCATGACAATGCTAGATACAGGGCTGAAACCAGAAAAAAGGGAAGAGAGGATTTGGTGGAAGTAGGAATAATGATGAGATTTTGCTCTGAAGCACCTTGTAAACTTTCTGTCTCTCATTTTTCCTCAGTTAATTCCGTATTTCTCTACTTGTGGCAACGACTGCATCCGACACAAAGGAACTGTTGTGCTCTGCCCACAAACAGGCGTTCCCTTCCCTCTGGATACGAGTAAGTGCCCAGTTGTTTGCATAGGATGATCAAAGCAGTTCAGGACATGAAGGGCCCGATTTTCACTGCCCCCCACTCAGTACGTGGCACGGCATGTGCACACGGGCAGTGTGAGGGGTCCCTGCCTATGTATGCTGAACTGGGATGCACAGAAAGCCACCAATTCTGTCCCAGGGAGCCTACAACAGAGTAAGAACAAAGGCTTTATTTGTAAAACCACTCACAACCCTTTATGAAGCAGGATACACCGAAGAAAAGAAAAAAATAAAACAGTGTAAAATGGATGTTCTAAGTGTTACAAGGATCTGTTGAAAAAGGTCAATGGTGCAAAATGGCTGGGTGTACAGGGAATACACATTTCACTACATTTTGATTCTCTTACCAGTCTCAGCGGCCCAGGCTGAGCTGTTACTGTGACTTGATGTGGTCACACAGCCAACATCTGAATAAACAAATTAGGAATACTGGCACCAAAGACACACCTCACTGGTGCCTGAGAGCAGCATGTTCTAGAAAATGTCTCCCTAGATTTAGAGATGTTTCAGTTAGTTCTTTCACTACAGATGGACAAATAAAATGCTGCCAGAACTAGCCAAGGGATGAGGTCAAAAGTTAGGTGTCATTCTTAGAATCTCAGCCAAGTGAAGTAAAGACAACCCAGGTGCCTAACAATCCCGACTGCTTAGGCACAGGGCCTCATGGATGCCTGAGTACTTTGTGCCTGAATTTACCTGACCTTTGATGTTCCTGTGAGGAGGTAGCATTATCCCTCACATATGTCAGTCTAACAAAACAGCCTTTAAAAATGCCATCTAGCCCAGGGCACAGTGGCTTACACCTATAAATCCTAGCACTCTGGGAGGCCAAGGTCAGAGGCCAGGAGTTTGAGACCAACCTGATCAAGAGTGAGACCCTGTTTCTACAAAAAATAGAAAAATTAGTTGAGCGTGCTGGTGTACACCTGTAGTCCCAGCTACTTGAAAGGCCTTAGCCTTAGCAGGAGGATCAACTGAGCCCAGGACTTTGAGGTTGCAGTGAGCTGCGATGATGCCACTGCATTCTAGCCCAGGAGACGGAGCAAGACCCTGTCTCAAAACAAAACAACAACAAAAAAAAGCCATCTCCACAGACTATGTATGTAAGTAACTATACCCAGAATCCCAGAATAACACTGATTCCTCAAAGAACAAAAAACCAAATGTGAACTCTGGTTACTGCAGTGAAAATGCCTGTGCAGGTAAGGAGTGAGAAGCCAAAGAGCTTGTAGAAGATTGTTCTTAACCTCCTGGGTCCCACATCCCTTTTGAAAATCTAATGGAAAAACAGAGATTAGCAGACTCCCAAAAGATCTTCTGACCCTCAGTTTTAAAGGGATCTAAACTTCTACAAAGTATAGGGTAAAAAATCTTAGTTTTCAAATGGGAGATAAACATGGTTTTGTTTTGCCAAAGGTGAGTGAGTTGTGTTTTCTCTAGACAGCAGCGTGTTAGGAGGCTGGCTGCCTCTCCTCCTCCCCTCTCTGCTGGTGGTCACGTGGGTGCTCGTGGCTGGGATCTATCTAATGTGGAGGCATGGTAAGCACTGTAATTTTATCTCTAGAGGCAATCACATGTTGGCATTTCTCAGAGTTAGATAGCATTTATTTAATGCCTTTCAGTGTTCCTACAGACTGACAGGATAATGACTTGGGATTACATCTGCCAGGTTAAAGCACAGGCAGGACTTCCAGATCTGGTGACTATCACCTGTTTTATTTTTACCATTGAGGTATCTATAAGTACTGAAATGGGCAAAAGAGGAATGGTAACAAATTGCACTTTACCTGTGATAGGTACTCTATGCTAGTTCCTAATTTTTAAAAATAGCTTTTCTGAGGTGTAAGAAAAACATTCTTGGATTTATATACAGTTAACCCTTGAACAGCACAGGTTTGAACCACATAGGTCCACTTACAGTGAATTTTTTTCAGCAAATATATTAATATTAGAAAGCTTTTTGGAGAGTTGCAACAATTTGAAATAGACAAACTGCATAGCCTATAAATATTGAAAAAATTTTTTAAAGGTTTCGTATGTCATGAATGCATAAAATATATGTAGCTATTAATCTATTTTGTCATTCACTACCATAAAATACACATAAATCTATTATAAAAAGTAAAAATTTATCAAAACTTACGTACACACAGACTGTACATGGCACCATTCATAGTTGAGAGAAACGTAAACAAACATAAAGATGCAGTCTTAACTGCATAAAATTAACTGCAGTACATACTGTTCTATTGTAATAATTTCATAGCCACCTCCTGTTGCTATTGCAGTGAGCCCAAGTGTTGTCAGTTTAAAACATCATGTGATGCTAATCATCTCCATGTGAGCAGTTTATCCGTCCAGCAAATTGCGTACCACAGTAAGAAGTGTGATCTCCAGTGGTTCTTGCATGTTTTTCATGTTGAATGTAATACTGTAAACCTCGAATAACACCCCGGGACCCCCACCAAGTGCCACTAGTGATTCTAGAAGTGCTTCCAAGAAGCAGAGAAAAGTCATAACATTACAAGAAAAAGGTGAATTGCTTGCTATGTATCATAGATTAAGGCCTGCAACTGCGGTTGCTCACCATTTCAAGATAATGAATCCAGCATAAATAAGGAACATTGTTTAAAAAAAAAAGGAAAGAAAAAGAAATTAGTCCAGCTCTGGTGCCAGCAGGTGTGAAAATCTTGTACTTTTGTGAAATACCTTCTTATCTGGTATGAAAATGCAGCTTTTACATGGGTGCAAGATTGCTATCAGAAAGGCATACCTATAGATTCTAATATGATTTGAGAAAAAGCAAAGTCATTATAAGACAGTTTAACGCAAAAGGAAGGTGAAGGTTCTAAAGCTGCAGAATTTAATTCCAGCAAAGGATGTTTAATAATGTTTAATAATTTTAGAAAGAAGTTTGGCTAAAAAAAAATGTCAAGATAACAGAAACAGCTTCTGCCAACCAGGAGGCAGAGAAGTTCTCACATACCATTAAGAAACATCACTGAGGAGGAGAAAGGGTATCTTCCTGAACGGGTTTTTAATGCAGACAAAAGTAACCTATTCTGGAAAAAAAAAAAAATGCTACAAAGGACATTTATTGGTAAGGAAGAGAAGTGAGCACCAGGATTTAAGGCAGGAAGGAAGGGACTAACTCTACTGTTTTGCACAAATGCAGTCGGGTTTGTGATCAGGACTGCTTTTATCTATAAAGCTGCTAACCCCGAGCCGTGAAGGGAAAAGATAAACACTGACTGCCAGTCATTTGGTTATACAACAAGGCCTGGATGACGAAAACCCATTTTCTAGGTTGGTTCCATCAATGCTTTGTCCCTGAAGTCAGGAAGTACCTGGCCAGTAAGGGACTGCATTTTAAAGTTCTTCAGATATTGTAGAATGTCCCTGGCCACCCAGAACCCCGTGAGTTCAATACCAAAAGCATCAAAGGGGCCTACCTGCCTGCAAACACAGTGTTTCTAGTTCAGCCTCTAGATCAGGGGGTCATAAGGACCTTTAAGGCTCATTACGCAGAGTACTCTATGGAAAGGATTGTCAGCACTATGGAGGAGAGCCCCGATGGAGAGAACATGAAGGTATGGAAGGACTGCACCATTAAAGATGCCACCGTTGTTACACTAAAAGCTGTGAAAGCCAGCAGGCCAGAAACAATAAATTTCTGAAGAAAACCCTGTCTAGATGTTATGCATGACTTTATAGGATTTATGCCTGAGTCAATCAAGGAAATCATGAAAGGGCTTGTGGATATGGCAACAAAGGTGGGGGCAGGGAAGTGAAGGATTTCAAGATATGGATGTTGGAGAAATTTAAGAGCTAATAGACACCACACCAAAGGAAGTAACAGAAGACGATCTGACGGAGATGAGTGCTTCTGAACCAGTGCCAGACAGTAAGAAAGACGACGCAGGGGAAACAGGGAGAAAACTGACGTTAGACAGTCTGGCACAAGGGTTCCAATTATTCAAGACTGCTTTTGGCTTCTTTTACAACAGGGACCCTTCTATGATGCAGGCACTTAGACTAAAATAAATGGTAGAAGGATTGATACCACATAGAAACATTTCTAGAGAAACGGAAAAGCAAAATGCTCAGATATTATGATGCATTTCCATAAAGTTCCCGAGTGTGCCTGCCTCTCCTGCCTCCCCTTCCACCTCCTCCACCTCTTCTGCATCTGCCACACCAAGACAGCAAGACTAACCCTTCGTCTGCCTCCTCCTATTCAGCTTTCTCAACAGTGAGAAGGAAGACCTTTATGATGATCCATTTCCACTTAATAGTAAATATATTTTTTCCTCATGATTTTAGTAACATTTTTCTCTAGCTTTATCATAAGAACACAGCATATAACATATATGGTACACAAAGTATATGCTAATCAACTGTGTATGTTATTGGTAAGTCAACAGTAGGCTATTAGTAGTAAAGTTTTGGGGGAGCCAGAAGTTACGTGTGGATTTTCAACTGTATGGGGAGGGGGCTGGCACTCCTGACCCCTGGATTTGCTCAAGCATCGCCTGTACTCTCTAAGGTCTTTGCCAACTCTAAAACATTAAATATTTGCATACAGAGTCAAATTTATATAGATTTATATTTATATAGATACACAGCTAGAGGCAGACCCATTAAAAACTTCTGCTCCTTTTCTCTAGATGTAGAAAAGAAACAAATACACTTTCAGTCATTTGTGACAATGTAGGTAGAATAAGATTAACTCCATGTTCTTTCTAAGCTAAGAAAGCTATGTGGCATTTTTACCTCAAGAATACTTATCTTTAGGGAATGTTGTTTGACCTGTATTAATTACAGTAGTTTCATACAGAGTTTCTGTTTTACAACGCTACATAGGACAGAATTCTAGGTAGGTTTCAAGGGCTGACATGGGGTGCCACTTAACTTTATGGAACTATAAAGAAACTCTACCACCTACAGGTAAAAGATGGTACAACAGGTACTGAGTTAACTCAAAGTGTGATATGAAGTGCAGAGGTCAGGTGTCCATGTTTACATAGAGCATTAAAAAAACTGAATTTATAACTACCCACCTTAAAGTACCTTAAACCTAAACAGTTTCTATGAATTTATTTGAAAAGATAAGGCTTGAATAAGAGGACTGATTTTTAAGGTTTAACACATTAACTGTCATGTGAATTACATTTAAATCACGCTCGTTTTGAGCCTGGGGGCCTTGTGAAGCATACGTAACTCACACGTCTCTTCACCTTGGGAGTGGTGTGAACTATTTTTCAAGTTGCATATAACTCTTGCACAGAAAACAATAAAAAATAACCTATTTTTCATCAAATTAGAAAGGAGCATTTTGTTTTAGAAGTTTTTATTCTATTTTTGTAATAAAACACCATGGCCCCAAGGAAAACATTTTTTTTTGTGGCAGTCAATGTGTTAAGGATCAGCGTGTTTCAGGTGATATGTTCAAAAGGAACATCAGGGATGTCTTTCCTGTTAGGTAGTAACAAGATGCCTGGTGCTCAGCTGACATTCTCTAGCAAGGGAACAACTGTCAGTGATGGTTTACACAGAGCAGAAGCTTGCCGTTTGTTGCTCACAGATAACAAATGCTTTACTTCCCTCTACAGAAACGATCAAGACCACTTCCTTTTCTGCTACCACGTTACTGCCCATCATTAAGGTTCTTGTGGTTTACCCATCTGAAATATGTTTCCATCACACAGTTTGTTACTTCACTGAATTTCTTCAAAACCACTGCAGAAGTGAGGTCATCCTTGAAAAGTGGCAGAAAAAGAAAATAGCAGAGATGGGTCCAGTGCAGTGGCTTACCACTCAGAAGCAAGCAGCAGATAAAGTCATCTTCCTTCTTTCCAATGACTTCAATACCCCGTGTGACGGCACCTGTGGCAAGAGCGAGGGCAGCCTCAGTGAGAACTCTCAAGACCTGTTCCCCCTTGCCTTTAACCTTTTCTGCAGTGATCTAAGAAGCCACACTCATCTGCACAAATATGTGGTGGTCTACTTTAGAGAGGCTGATACCAAAGACGATTACAGTGCTCTTGGTGTCTGCCCTCAGTACCACCTCATGAAGGATGCCACCACTTTCTGCTCAGAACTTCTCCGTGTCAAGCAGCATGTGTCAGCGGGAAAAAGGTCACAAGCCTGCCACAATGGCTGCTTTTCCTTGTAGCTCACCCATGAGAAGCAAAGAGACCTTGAAGCCTTCCTTCAGGATCATCATTAAAAAAGCATTTGTGATGATCCTGAAGTAGACTACACAGCCTGCAAGTAGTCTACTAGTTAAAACATTTTATGTCAATAAAATTCTTGTTACAAATATTGCCAACTAGTGTAGCATTAGGAATTTAAACTAAATTTATAATTGCAAAGCTAAATCATTTTTATACCTACAAATCACAAAGTTATAATTGAAAACTACGGCCAGGCGCGGTGGCTCACGCCTGTAATCCTAGCACTCTGGGAGGCCGAGGCGGGCAGATCACTCAAGGTCAGGAGTTCGAGACCAGCCTGAGCAAGAGCGTGACCCCATCTCTACTAATAATAGAAAGAAATTAATTGGCCAACTAAATATATATAGAAAAAAAATTAGCCGGGCATGGTGGCACATGCCTGTAGTCCCAGCTACCCGGGAGGCTGAGGCAGAAGGATCGCTTGAGCCCAGGAGTTTGAGGTTGCTGTGAGCCAGGCTGATGCCACAGCACTCTAGCCCAGGCAACATAGTGAGACTCTGTCTCAAAAAAAAAAAACTATGACCATTCTGAAAATGCAGCAATAAAGCATCTTCCAACCAAACATCCAGTCTTGCTAGTACCTGCATTACACTGCAGGTAGTACTGTTTAGCTTTGTAATATTCTAAGTTTAATTAATGAATATTAAATTTAACAAGCCCTCACTAATTCACCCAGCAGCTTAAGTGAAAAATCTATTACGTGTAAAAATCTTTATTTTTAAGATAACAAAAGTAGGGAATAAGCAAGCTGAACCCATCTTTACTGACCAGATGATCTAGCATATGTGTAACCACTTGTCTTACCTGGTATTTGCATAGGACCTTGCCTTTCCAAACTAGATTCACGTCCTGCCTCTTGTACAAGTGACTTTTAACATGAACACCAAAATATATTGCCTGTAAACCTGCTATCTACTTTTGCCCAAAGTTACCTATTAACTGTCAGAGTTGCCAGAGTTTCTTGGTTATTATATAATTTTTCATGTTCAAAATACAAGTAATTTTTAAGTTGAAAATTAGCCCTCTTGAAGTAATCTTTTATAAATGAGTTATTATAATGGTTTACTTAAAAAACAGAAACCATGACAGAATTACAGAACATAGAGATAGATGGTTTTTCTAAAAAAGTCTTCCCAATTTTTAATTTTTCTAAAAGGATTTTTTTCTTAATGCAGAGGGCACATTATATTAATATTAGCAAATATCTCTTTCTGAGAATGCTTATTTCGCAGTACAATACTGAATCTGTTCTGGAATGTGGATCAGTTTTCGATGGATGACTGTTAAAATAAAAACCAAAACAAGCATCAAGTGCAAACTCAGCATGTCCAGTTTCCCAAGCAGATACTTGGTAATGGGGTAAGGCATTACTTAATGTGGTACAACTCCATTATTTGTTATGATCAGTTTTCAAAGCACTAATAAGTGCTGATAACAGAAGATGGACATGGCTTAGGTCGAAACTTTGACCAGAAACCAACTTCCTTTGAATCAACATCTACCAGTTATAAGAGCAATATGCTGTTAGGTGAAAAACTATTATAAACAGAAATACATTATTATGTTTTTGAAAATAGGTAGCCAATACTAAATTGTGTTGAAATAGTCCAGGAATATAGATAAAAATAATCTATAAATTTGTTTCATTAAAAAATTTAAAAAATAAATAAAAACATACAATTTTCAAATTGAGTATTAGCAAGTTAAAATTATTTTGTTAAACTGGTGGACTCTCACTTGTTTCTGACCTACTCGGCAGTTACAGAAGGTACTCCTATTCATGCAAAATGCTCCAGTACCAGCATTTCTCCACATCCAAAAACTTTTTCCTATATTCCATTCTTACTTCCATCTCTTCTCTGTCCCTGCTCGTCTTTGCCTCAGTCTCACCTGTCTCCAGTCTTGATAAGCAGGATGGTGGAGGCAGATGCCTGGCACCAAGTGGCAGAAATCAGCATCCTCTGGTCCTCCCAGGTCTCTGAGCTCCTGCGCTGTGCTCACTGACTGGCTTCGGTCTCTGAACAATGCCTTCTCTTCCCCTTCCTCACCAGCGCCTGGGCACCAGCGGTAACAGCTGCCTGTACTACATTTTGATCAGGATGCTTACAGGTGAAGGTCAGCTTATCTTACTGAACATAATGAACTCCAAAAGCTTTCACCTGGTTGTTCAGGCAAAGCAAAATTGGGGGGACTGATGATTAAATCAGTAGTAATTACAGCAGTCACCTTGTTTATCTGTACAACACAAGCTAACAACTCCAAATGATACCTACATCATTTCTATTTGGCTTTAAGAAGGAAATGAGATTTTCAGCTTTTGTTCTGTTTGGGCCAAATAATTGAGTTTTTTTCCCCGAAGCTCACCCAGTCAGCCCAACCTTAAATCTTTACATCCAGAAATCGAGACTTGAGTGGGTCCCATTCTTTTTTGTAACCCAACAAAAAAACAAAAGCCCACAAACTTTTCTTTTTCCTATTTGGGATTCCAAGAGGACACGAGTCACATTATAGATGCATGTAACTCGGACAACTTTAGATTCTAAGTGCTATACATGAGGGAAAATGGCATGACCAGAGAGTTCTCACAAGTCAGAGGCTACCCCTCGTGGTTGCATGAGCCTGCCTCCTGATAACACTCAGAAGTCAACTTAAATGAAGGGCTCCACCATGTGAAAACATTCCACACCAACATTTTACGTTACTGGGGAGTTCATTAGACGCTGAGAAAGGGGCAGGAGAGTTTACAACTGAAAAGTAAGTTCATATTTATTACCAAATGTCCTGACTACAAAAGCAGCTTATAATTTCAAACCAATGTCATGTCTTCCATATGAATTTGAAATTCATTTATTTTCCATGAAACTTAAGCATCTAGATCAATAAATTAAAATATATATATTCTGTAACAGTCTTTTATACCAAGAGGCTTGTTTCTGGTCTTCAACAGTGACTTTTCCTCCCCATTTCACCACACGAAAGCAGCCCGCTCTCGTAACATGCGGACACCAAAGCGCTGCCACTCTCGCTGGTAAATCCACAGTTCCTGTGTTGTATCCAAACAAGCCAACACTGCCCCACCTTTCCATGCAATCAGCCTGGGATCCATGTCCTGCAAAGGTGATAAAGGTATTTCAGCCTAAGCAGACAAGACATATATTATACTTAATCATGTACTTGAATGTACAGTCATGTACAAATCATGAATTTGAATGCTAGGAACACCCCTGCTGAGCCAATACCTAGTAGGCCAAGTTTTCAAACTGCATTAAAGACAGCAGGATTCATAGCTACAGACATCCTTCTGTTTCAACTGACAAGTAAACTTTTAAATTTTTATTACTAAAGATGCTACTATTCACTACTATTCCACAAATAGTCAAGGTCCTATAGGGAGGAACATATATAAAGAAGTAACTTATTTTAAAGTTTGAGTAGAATAAATGTATCCTCACAACCCCTCGCTCAGGATTAAAAAGAAATAACATTTCCATGCTACATGAAGCCATGCGGGGGAAAAAAAAAAAAAAAGAAATAACATTTCCAGGAATTGTGAGATTTAATGAAATATAGACACAAACTATTTCTAAATTCCTGGGCTTGTCTTTTGTTTCAAGATAGTTCAAGCCATAAGATCCTTAAAAATTATTTGGCCCAGGGATCCTTGATATAAAAGAAAGACTAAAATGGAGCTGTTCTGGCTGACAGGGCAAGACAGGGCAGTCTTCCCCTGGCCCCACAGTCAGGCATGCTAGTGTGGGGGGCACAGCGGGGAAGAGAGGCAGAAATCCAGGCCCCCTAGGCCAGAGCTCCTTCTACCACATCTGTGACCTACTGAAAGTAGTTCTTCCACTTGCCCCAAGCCCTCGAGAACTCCCCAGACATAAGCCCATGCCCCCTGGATTTGATCTGTCCATATACAACATTACAGTTAGAAATAATCAATGCTGGTTTCATTTGCATACAGTCCAACTTACACCATGAAACAACATACCTTAGGCCTTGTGATCACTTCCACATTTTCAATAATTCGCCTGAACGAAGGTGGCATTTTATTGAGAATTCTGTGCTGCAGAAACTCTTGAGCTTTATGAAACATCAAACCACCCCCCACCACTAGGATGGAGCTGTACATCTTCTTTTTGGTATCATCAGATGCTGAAAAGACAGTGATATTCCTTCCATACCTTTTCTCCACACCCCCAACTCTAGGCTAAGCCACCATCATCTCTTGCTTGGTCAACTGCAATAGCCTTCTCAAAGATCTCCCTCCAACCACCCTCAACACTACAGCCAGAGGAACCCGGCAAAACGCAAATGTGAACACGCTGCACACTCCACACCCTGCTACTCACAGGATTAAGACCAAAATCTTTAAGGGGCACACAAAATCCAGTGTGGAGTTGTGGGGTGGTCCTCACCCACTTCTCCAGGCTTATCCCCACACCCTGCTTCCGAGACACACTGGCCTTCATAGGCTTCCTCCTCTGCCTGGAACACCACCCCACCTGTGACCACTAACTCCCCTCACACATAGGTCTCTCTCAAGGGGCTTGTCCTTAAGGAAGGCTTCACTGCCTCCTTCCCTCCATACCTCCCCCTAGGAAGTAAAGATCCCTTACTAACTCCCTTGATCAGAAGCTCTCAGTCAGTACCCTTTAGCTCAACTTTGTTGCATCTTCCTTAGTTGTAATGTCACATTTGTGTAATAATTAGCCTTATTTTGGTCTCCTCCACTAGGCTATATGCTCAATGAGGCCAGAAACCAATTCTATTTCGTTACTGTATTCCCAACACCTGCCAATGCAGGTGCAGAATAGCTGTTTGGTAGTTATTCAACAAACACGCTACACTGCACAACTATACCCTAGGCTAACCCAACCAGCTAATTGCTAGCTCATTTAATTGCTATCTCCCAGTCTCCCCAGATGTGCTTACAACAGCAGTCTATGCTGTGAAGGATGGCTTTATCCAGACCCAGGGCTTTCCCTTCAAACAGTGAGATGGCAGTCTTCCTGGACATCAGTGCAGTGAGGGCCTCCTCAGAATCGTTGCCAGCCATCAGGCAATCTCCCTGAGAGGACCCCAAATCCACCTCCTGGGAATGGAGTCTTTCTGGAAGATCAGAGGACTGGCCACGAAGATCTCCTTCAAATCCAATAGGTTTGGATGCAGACTTTCGGTCAGCAGTAGCTTTTGCAGACTGAATCAATCAAAAAGACAGTCAAGTAGATATGACTACATATCTATGTAGTTCCATGACTACAATAGTACACTGTTGATGTTGTCTAGCTAGACCCTACCCCTTCCTACCCCACCTCTATACACTACTGTAAAATGAAAGCCACCATAGTATATAACAACAGCTCAGCACCCTCATTCCCAGACAACTTGGGAATGAGAGGTGGTGTATAGAAAATGAGGACGCTCTGACAATTCCAAAGCAGTCTGGCAGGCAGAGTAGGTCTCTCAGAACCTTATTATCACTTGTTGGATTTTAAAATTGAAATGTCAATATAGATAGACTTTCTTCTCCTTAAACTGAGTTTTTAAGTGAAATATTCAGAGGGCTTCATGGGCCAGTGGCCGTTATGGAATCCTTATTTTCAGATCCTATCTATCTACTTCATGCTTGCCTCTGGGGCAGGGATAAAGACTGGAAAAGTCTATTCTTCATCCCAAGCTGTTGCTGTTTCATTAGGAGGTAAGAGCTTTGTTTGTGCCCTTGCACCAGGGCACCAGACATCCTATTACTCAGATCAGCTGTCAACAAAGGAATTCAGCTCTTTGCCTATGCCACACACCTTTCACATAGTTAAAAAATAGGTGATATTTACCAAAATACTACTGGATATTGAGAAGTAGATAGTGTAAGTAAATAATACACGCCAAAAGGAAAGTGTCTTCATTAAGTTAGCTTTTAAATATAAGGACTGGCGATTGGAAAATTAGGTTAATGTCTGAACAGAGAAATCTGTCATCCAAATTATAAATTCAGACCTCCATTCTTCTCCACTTCTAAAAGCAGCATCAGTGTTAGTATGCTGGAAGACTGCAGTGATTGCCATGATCTATTAACTCTGACAAAACTTCTCCTTCAGGGACAAAACTGTCTTCCTCTCCCACCAGAATGGCTATGGACCTGTTCTTGTTTGCTCTGAGTGGCCAGAAGGTACTGCTCATCGTGAGGGTCCTCAGGATCGCCCTGGGATCTGTGCTGCAAAGTAGTCATCTTCTGTCCCACAATTCCAAAGGTTGCTGGGTAAAACAAAGCCATTGGAGCCTGTGAATGGAAGGAAAAGAGTGATCAACAAAAGATATTCCCTCCTGAAAAAAACTGTCCCACTGTATTTTGTTCCAAAAACAAAACTGGCAGATGAGAGTCTGTAAGTCAGACAGAGCAGCACTCCCTTTGGAGCGTGGCATTATTTCTTCAGTGCACAACAGGCCAGAACTCACTAATCAGCTAAATAAATGGGTGACATGACACCGTATGAGAGAAATCTCACAAGCAAATGTAGAGCAAGTGCCTCACTACCTAGTTTATAATTTCCTAATAAGAATGGGGCCTCTCACGCTCACTTCAGCAGCACATACACTAAAAAACTGTAATGACACAGAGAAGAACAGCATGGCCCCTGCTCATGGGGCCTCTCTAACAACTCCTCACATAGCAGCTAAGATGTTCCTCATTATCTATTCTAATCTGTTCCCTGTGAGTGGCTTAAATGTTGGTTTGGTGGATAATCTACAACCAGTTTACATTCTGACCTCATGATGTTTCCAGCAAGTATTTATTCTCAGTTTGACTGAATCTGGATGGCTTTCTTTCTACCCATGGAAATATATACCTATACGTTACCTGGAGTTTTTCATCTCCTAATCGAAACTGGTAAAGTAGGGCAGGAGAATCTGGATGTCGAATCTGAAACTCATGGTCCTGAAGCCCAGAGATGTCCTGATTCCAGGAAAAGATGCTGTCAGTGAATCAGTAAGAATGCATGTAAACTCTTTAAATTATGTTCAAGCCCCACCATCATCTAAATACCACCTATAAAAAGGCAACCCTA